>JAURVB010000281.1:0-65691 GCA_033002965.1 Piper betle
AGCAAGAAGCCTGATTTTCTTTCTTTTGCTGTTGCTTGTGAGAACTATTAACAACTTCCTTAGCCCTCTTTCTTTTCTTATTTTTGTCCTGATAGGTACTAGCCAAGTGAGCACTTTCAGCCTGTTCTTGCTTCAACCTTTCTTCTTCTTGCACACAATAAGAAATGAGCTCATTAAGAGTCCATTTGTCCCTTTGACAGTTGTAACTGACCTTGAATTGACTGAATTGTGCCGGAAGAGAAATTAAAACTAAATGCACGAGCAAATCTTCAGATAGCTCTAACCTTAGTGCTTTTAGTTTTGAAGCAATATTTGACATCTCTAAGATGTACTCTCTTATGCTTGTTTTGCCTTTAAACTTCATTGAAATCAAGTTCGACAAAAGCGTACTTGTTTCAGCCTTATCGTTTTTTACAAAACGCTTTTCAATTTCTTTAAGAAACTCACTGGCTATAGTAACCTTTTCAGACACATCCCCCTGAAGGTTTCTGGAATCCCACGCTTCATGATCATAAGACTCATGCGATTTGAACGTTCCCACTTCTCAATGTCCCGTTTTTCCTCAATGGAACTTTTGTCCGTAAGAGAAGAAGGTTGTTCAGTCCTTAATGCAAGGTCAAGATCCATGCAGCCGAGAACGATTATCACGTTCTCTTTCCAATCCTTAAAATTATCTTTAAGCATAAGAACTGAATTGATGTTGGCAGAAATCATATAAGCAGATTGATTAACTGAATCCATAGAACAAAACAACATGCCCATAATAAGATTAATAATTCAAACAATAGTTAATCTCATCGGCAGATACCTAGCACAACATTAATATTTAGTCTTTGGACAGAAATATTAATTTGTAAGTGGTACTCTCAGTGCAATAATCAAATATGGACAATAAATCCTGTCAAATAATAAACCTTCCTTTGGGCCGATTTATTATCCACATGGAAACTTGATAATTATCCCATATTTATTACCGCAAATGAATATATAATTCTGTCAAATATTAACCTTCCTTTGGGCTGATTAATATTCACATGAATCATATACCCACAACCGTCTTAATATTTTAAAATAAATTAATTTCTACAAAAGAGGCTACTTTGGCAGCATATTGTAGTCCTTAATAAATTTTAAAATATTAATCATAACTGAACCATAATTTGAATTTAATAATCCCAAATAACATAAAACTGAAAAAGGTTATAAAAATATCTTTATTTGGAAATTTCTGAAATTATAACCTTTTGTAACTTTATTATCCTCATTTGATATTTTACCAAAAGAGGACCTTGATTTGAGAATAAATGTCCCATATACAATTTCTTGTAATTTCCTTAGCCACTAACAATGCAAAATTTAGGGTTATTCCTAACGGGTAAAGACCAAATCAATTTATTCTTGTAGACAAAAGTGATGAATAAAGAATATTTCCCAAAGATCTAAATTATTTGATTAATGAATAAACAATATCACCCTTTTGTTCAATAAGATACCAAAGTGGATGATTGACTCATTTTAAAAAAAATACAAATCAAATTAATTCTTAATGATCTAATATGAAGAAGCTCTCATGCCACTTGTAGAATAAAAACTTTAACTTAACTAAATTATACAGATCATAAAACCATCATCAATAAAACCTTTTTCAGGATTAGATCATCAAGAAAATAAAATTTAATTACGGAAGCGTGCCTGAATCCATAATAGCAAAACGATTTTTTAAGGTTTTGATCTTCGGATTCTGCAGTTCTCAAAAACCCGGAGTTCCTGATGGGATACTAGAAAAGAAAAACTATAATACGAATTCGGGGACCATAACCGTAGTTTATTGGTATAATCGTATTTATCACTCATCTTTCATTTAACCCGTCATAAATTAGAGATTGCGAAAACGATATCTACACATATTTATCCATACCCATCTTAAATATATAGTTCCTCCACATATTTATTTTAAATATTAATAGCCTATTAACCTTAATAAATTAATTTAATTTAGGCTCAAACTTTATTAATAACATATGATACAATTATATATTTGTATATATACATCAAAATCCAACTGGTTCACCATCAACCGCTCGTGTCTATTTATTTATCATACAAAATGAGTCTAATCCGTCCACCAGAGCAATGTTGGGGGCTATGAAAGCCAAGATGAAAGTTGTGGAAGGCAATGCATATGCTTCTGTTGGGGGCTCTGTCGAGTATAACTTGTGTTGCAGAAGATGAAAAAATCGTCATCGTCGCGGATAAAGGAGCGACAAAGTGCAAGTTTGTCATCGAACGTGCATCCCGTCCACGGAATCCATGTCATGGAGAAAATGGTGTGACAATCGCCAAAAAAAATGCAAGAGCCGTACTTAAGTCCTCCAAGCCACGCATGCAAGTCACTCTCGACCTGAATATGGACGCCTTAGCATGAATGTTTACAGTTCCTGAATGTTTTTGTCCGGCTATTTTCCGGTCAGTGACATGACTGACGACAACCGTACTTACGCTGGTCTTGTCAGTGGCGGCGCGACGAACAATCTGGCAAAGGAGCCAAGCTCAAGGATGCCCCATGCCCCATCACGGTTAGGCGCTGAAGTTGGTGACGTCTACCCCAGCGACTCTCCGGGGTGATTCCACAGCCCTCGTGTCTGTCATCGTCCCCCTACACCCCCTCACGAAGACGTCGACGAGGCAACACATGGCCAACTCATCTCCCTCTTCGCCCAACTGTACAGAGCAGGTACCAAAAGAAAACAAAAAAGGAAAATGAAAAAGAGGGATTTACGTGGATGATGTGCTGTTCGAGGAAGCAACCATGGGGACTGAGGCCAAAGTTCCACATTTTGTTAATGGAATTTTACCGTCTTGAAAGAACTATGTGGCTGGAACCCCCTACCTGCATTTTTGTACCCGGTTGAATGAAATCAAGCTGTTGAGATGACGTCTCTACTAAAATATTTTGACAACTTGACAAAATATTTTTGCCACTTCACAGAATATTTGCCAACTCGGTTCTCCTGCGATTTATTTCATCGTGACCCGCAATAATTTTTTGCTCAACCGCATGTGGGGACTAACGTATGAACATGACTTGTTCTTAGGCGGACGTGACCGAGGGATCTAACCATAAATGGACTAACTCTAAAAAATTGTAGATGGACTCTCTACCAAACAAAGGATTTGCTTGGCATGGTTGACTTGAGCGCTACTGGATAAGATGGAATTAATTCGTGGTTTCACAAAATAGAGAAAGTTGAGAATTTTAGGGAGAGAATTAAAAAAATGATGGAGAATAACACCTATAAATAGAGCTCCATTCAATAAAAAGAAGAAAGAAAAAAGAAAGAGTGAAAAAAAGAAGAAAAAATCATTCTACTCAGGTACTTTGGAAAAATCTAAAATAAAATGTCTTTTTTTATGTGATTCGGTTATCTAATCAAACAATTAAATTATCTTCTATTAATCTACTTATTTTATCTATGCTCATTTCTTCAGCAACGCGCCTTGGTTGTAATTAGATTCTTTATTCGAAATTATCTGCCATCGTACAATTTAGTACATAGACAATATTCAAACGGTTTAACAAAACCTTATACACCTCAGTATAGCCACTTAGATGCATTTAAGAGCTTCCTGTCTTCCTTCCAATGCACCTTGCCCTATTACCCATCGACCTTTGGATATAAGGGTGCAAGCGGTGTAGTAAAAGGTATTTACCATTACTGTTTACCAATTTCTTGACCATTAATTATTACCACGCCGTTTAACACTTTTTCACTAATTTGATAGACAATAAACTGTTAATCATTAGTAATTTTTAACTTAAACTATATATGTCTTTAATAATACAAAATTATTACCCAAATTATAAATTTGGTGTCATTTAGATAATATATTTATGTTAAAATAAATTTTAATATGATATAATAATATAAATTTTGATTAAATATGTTAACAATACTACTTTTTATTCTTATTAATCAATATAATTGTATTTTTCTTATTTTTAAAAATAAATAAAATGATAAATCAGTTAAATGATAACAACAAAGGTTTCTACCACTTCTCTTTCAATATAAAAGTTGCACGGTTAAATTTTTTTTTACTATTTTTAAAATGATTAGGAAAATACTTCACCATTTTATTTTAATTAAATTGAAGCGATCAGTGAAACGATAAACTGGTTGACCACTTGCAATCTCCCGTAGAGGCAAAATTATTTTTACACTCTAATAATTTTTCTATAAAATAAAAAATATAAATAGATAAATAAATAAATAAATAAATATAAATTTTCAATATATATTATTAAGTACCACACTTTAATTCAAATAATAGAATTATACATATAATAAAATTTATCAATATTTTTAAATTTTCTAATTTAAGTAGAAATATACTCTAATACTATCTTAATAATAAAAAAATTAATTAAATAAGTATTGACGAGCCCATAAAATTATTAAAGGGCCAGAATCAATCACATTGTAAAAAAAACTAAAACAAAAAAAAAACAAACCTAGCACTCTAGTGCAAAGGAGTTGACTAGTTAATTATTATATGCACGTACGTGCATAAATGGAATCAAGCCATTGATAATAACTAATTAATTCAAATAACAAAAAAAAACATTGGTGAAAAAATTCCCAACCCACCATAGAACTTATAGGCCCATCTAAAGGCCCAAGCCATGAATTGCAGAAGCCCATATAGAAGGCCCGGCCCTGGTCCATGTTGACCATCCCCGCCTCGACCATTCCCAATTCGTGTCAACACCGACCAACCTGCGGCGAGGTCGGTCGCCATGGTGGCCGGCGGTAGCGGGAAGAAGCTTTCGGGGATGCAGAAGCAGGTGCTGGCCCTCTACCGCGGTTTCCTTCGCGCCGCCAGGTCCAAGCCGCCCGATGATCGCCGGCGGATAGAAGCGGTCGTCTCGGCCGAGTTCAGGGAGAGGGCAGTGACGGTGGATCGCAAGAACTTCATGTACATTGAATACTTGTTGCGGCGGGGGAACAGGCAGCTTGACCAGCTCCGCAGCCCTGCTACAGTTGGCTTGTCGGCCAAAGAGATCGGATGAAATACATTGAAATTCTGCCCTTAGTTACTGTCTCGAAGATTGAAATGTTCTGTCACCAAAACTTTTGCATTTTTGTTTTGCGAAGGCGTCGCATGTATGCAATGTGCATATTGCATCCACCCAATACATTTTATAAATGATGATTCTTTTATTATTCAATTTTGTGCATGATGATTTAAGTTTTTAACAACCTTTCTTGACTTCCATTTTTAATCAAATAGCAGAAAGACGTAGAGAGATTATTTGAGACGCCTTTGTCTAAAACGTATCAATAAATAGCAAACAACAAAACTTAGAACTTAGAAGCACATCCAGAGTTTTTGCCAGAGGCGCAGAATATGCAACGCTCCAGCAAGCACAAGATAAATTCCAAAATGTTGAAACCAGTGTCTCTATCGTGACATAAAAGAACTTCCCTATTTCCTTGGCCAAAAACCTGCGATTTTCATCCCACATACCGCACATGAGGAGGAATACATAATCGATAAAACATGAGCACCACGAAAACATATCACTAAAAAATGCTAGTGTTCCAACCAACTCTTTCTTCCATTCTTTCGTCCTTGCCGGAATTGTACTAAAGGCGCCAAGTTACCGACAAGGTCATGTTAATACAAAAATTGCTCTTATTTTCTAAGTTTACCTTAAATAGTTTAACCGACATAATAAGTTTCGCAGTTCATACTGTAGTCAAGAAACACGGACGAATCCTTCACACAGGCCACAATTTGGCATAAAATTATCATCCATCTCAATCATATAATGAACAGACTCCCTCTTATACTGGAAAAAAAAATTCAACAAGAGATACCACAACCAGTTATAATAACAATTAATAGCCAATGATTCAACAAATATTTAATCACAAACAAGGCGCTAGTAGATCTCACATGTCTATAAATTGGCACAGTTTATTCCTCATAAGACAACTTTCAATTCACAGAGGAGCCATACCAGCCGTTAATATTCTATAATAACTAGATCAAAACCTTTTCTCCTTCATGGCAAGAATGCAAATACTAATCAGCTGTTAATAATCTATAATAACTAGACCAATACATGAGGTGAAGTTGGCAATTTAAATTTAAAGACCAAATAGTATGCCTATACTCTTTGCAGAAATATCGTCTCCACAACCCAAAGAAATTGGTCATAAAGAGTTACACATCTCATTTGGAACCTCTCTGCAAATCTGCTTCCTTGAGAGCTCGAACAAGGTGACCTATCCGATACTGATTTTTTGTATTTTCTGTCTTTAGTTTTTGAAGCTCTTCTCCAGCCTGCATGAAAAGAACAGTCATCTCCAGAATAATTTGAATGTAGGCAAAATTCAATTAAACTGAGTTCAAGCTCAATGTTCAAGTGCATGACAACCACAAGTCAATCAATGGGGAAAAAAACAACTGCTCAGTTTTTGAACTTCTACAGAACTCACACAGCAACGGTCACATGAGGCACCTGGCATCTTCAAGCTTTTTTAAAAAAAAAACTAAAAAATGGTTCGTTCTTCAGTGTAATCTGACTTGCAATTGCTTATAAATTAGATCAGGACATAATAGTCTCCAAAAGGTGATGCATAGGTGGTGAAGTAGGAAACAATCAAACAAACCTTTTTTCTTTCATTAACAAGTTCAACTTCTAGTATTTTGATCTTTGATTCTAGATCTTTCACAGTTGATGACGATTTCCCACTCTCAGCATTTGTATCTCCTGCATTATCAAATATATGTGAATTAGTTCAAGTACGTAAATTATAGTTTTTATCTCTCATACTAAATTACTTACCTGTCTTATTAGCAAGTGCAGCTTCAAGTCTGGATAGGCGGTCCTTCATAAACATGCAGGCCAATAAAGTCAAATGCACAGTTTTATAAAACTTTCAAAGTTGACAAGAGAAAAATTCTTGCTCTATGTTTGTTTTGTAAAACTGGTTTACACAAATGATAGTCACTTTGCAAAATCCTTCAAATTGCAAATTACTGATATTCAATAACACCTAAAAAGGGACAAATCCCATGGTTCTGATATTTACAGATTGGTAGTTAAAAATTTTCCAGGAACATCATTGTCTAAGCTTCAATAATAGTTACATCATTTACGAGCAAGTACAACTATTACAAAATTCCTCTCACATGATCAATTAGTCCCAAAAAGAAAAAAGAAAAAAAAAGTCAATAAGGCTACGCGCTCCCTAATTGATCATATTTTTCAAGTGAATGTACAGTAAATCAAAGAGAGGTAGGGTTTAAAAAACATAAAAAATTGTATGTTTTCTTTGTCAATGTGGTAAATAAAAAAATGAAAGTCTCTTTGTAGAATGCTTAAGATGTCAAGTGAAGTCATTAAACACCACCGTTAAAAGGTACTAATCCCATGATTGTCAGATCAACTGTCACATCATTACCTTCAGTATGTCTGTCAAAATTTAACACTAGTTAGATGGTAATTGTTTTTTTTAAATTATCAGAAACAAATAATCTTCTTCCTAACAACTTGAAATTTTCAGAAACATGATCGACTAAAGCTTCAAATAAAAGCTACATCCATAACTAACAGGTATAAAACTCTTCTCAGACAACCAATTCGTTTCCACGGAGATGATATTCTACTCTACTGTAGAACACCATCCACTCCCTATCTGATCATGCTCAGCACAGTCATAAGGGAATGCACTACATAGGACAAAGAGAGGTTAGGCTTTTGACAAACGTTAGTTTCTCGGATGTCATCATTTTATCCAACCAAAAACTAAAACTTTCGGTCCTATTGCATCGAAAGAAAAAAAATTGAGAAAGCAGGGAAACACAAAACGAAGAATGGAGTCGACTTGCTACCTCGGCTTCCGAAGCTCTCTGGTAGAAGGGTTTAAGCACCGACGGGATCTCCCCGTACGCCACCGTCTCCGCCATCCCTAAATTCCAATCCACCCAAGAAGAATCTTGTCGCTTGAGAGGCTCGGTACGAACTACGAACTACGAACCGGTTTATAGCTGGGATTAAGCTTCTCTTTGATGTTCCCACTTCCCACGCGAGGAGTCTCCACTTGGGCTTAAATGCGCTCGACCCGGTTCCCAGCTTGCTGTTAATGTTATCATTTTTGTACTTGAAATACTCATGTTCAATTGTTTAATAACATATAATTAAAATCATAGAAAAATAGTGATCATTATTTTCCTAAAAATGTGATGCCGTAAATTATTTATCAGGGAAAATATCATAAATAACTACATTTCAAATTTTTTTCAAAGATAGAAAAAGTTTTAAAAATTATATCAGAAATAATTATTTTTAAAATTTTCATATCAATTATGGCTATATTCTATCAATTTTTAAATAATGACAAAATACCCATAAGATTTAATTTAATTAATGTCAAAATATATAATTTTTAACTAACTTTATAAAACAAATGAAAAATTAACTGCTAAATATTAAATATAATGTAAAACTATATTATTGATGAGCTAAAAAAGCAAAAAAATAATTTTTATTGAAATTTGGACAATTAAAAATAAATAAATTTTAGGTCATCAAAATAAAAATAATATATATATATATATTTAGTTGTGGGATATTTTAATTTGAAATTGTCATATTTTATTAAAAATTTAAACATTTGTTTTATCCCGTATATTTTTATTATGAACATTTAAAAAAATAAAATATCATTTATTATATAAAACATGAAAAAAGTTTGAGATAATTTAAAATAGATTAAGGGTATTTATGTCAATAAAATAAATATTATTAATTAAATATTCTTAGTGAAATAAAAATTTGAGCTATAACTATATCTAATATAAATTTAAAATTTTATTTATTTGTGATAGAAAATATTGAAACTTGATTTTTTACAATATTTTCCCCGCTTATTATTATAAGCTCAAATGTATAATTTGGTCACCATTTTAAATCGCTTAGTTTTTTTAACTTAATAAAATTGTCTTTTGATATTTTTTAAAGAATTCATATCTACTGTGTGATTTAGGCTGCAAGACTTAATAGGATAGTGGCTTACAAATATTAATTCATGTTGAAATGTTTACAACTGTCCCTGTGTGTGAACAACAATTATCATTCTTCAATGCAATTTAATTTTATAGCCGAACTTTACAGATTTTATGGTTGATGCTCTTTTTTTTTTTTGCAATCTTTAATAGTAAACATATGAAAAAAATAAATTTAAATACATTATCAAAATTTACAATCTTTATTATATTATATGAAAGTTTTTGGTAATCTTTATCATTATTATATATCATGTAGAATATTATAGTGATATTTTATTTTTAAAACAAATATTTAATACCATCAAAAATGTGAATTCAATGAGATGGCCTTAGATTGTAACCTACCAGCCAATAAGCGGGTGGGCGAAGCCGTTGCAGTTTGTTCTAAAGGGCCCACGCCACGTTGGCCACCAAATCAGGATCCACCGGGGCCCAGGTCTCTGTGTCCAATTAACGATGCCCACGTATCCCCTACGCGATCTGTGCGCGTTGGTTGGCAAAATATACGAGCACGTCATTCCAACTTTAACAAAAAAAAGGATAACTGGAACGAGCCCGGTGGTGGAGGTGGCGGCGAAAATGGCGGCGCATTTTGCGGCCCGTTTCAACTTCGCCGTTGTTTCCGCCTGCTCCGCTGCCGGAGTCAGAGACGCGCCGCTCGACCTCCAACCCTCCATACCCTTCACCAAGAGCTCGAAGGTTCTCGTCTTGGGCGGCACCGGGCGAGTCGGCGGCTCCACTGCCCTCGCTCTCTCCAAGCTCAGTTCCGACCTTCGTCTTCTCGTGGCCGGCCGGAACCGGTGAGTTCGTACTCGCACAAGCATCTTTCGATCAGTTCTGGATTTATGATGTTTTCTTCAATTTGATTATCAGACAAAAGGGGGCTTCTCTCGTGTCCACGCTCGGCAAAAACTCCGAGTTTGTTGAAGTGGACATTGAGGATTTAGGTGCTCTGGAGACGGCTCTAAATGGTGCATGAATTCATCCGTATTGAGTTCTTCTAGTTACCTAAGATGTAATTCTTGGTTTTAGAATTGGTGTACAAATGTGGATATCTTTGCATTGGAGGTTGAATCTTGGCGACTTCCCTTTTTGCTACAGATGTTGATCTCGTAATCCATACGGCAGGGCCTTTTCAGCAGGGGAAAAGATGTACGGTGCTAGAAGCTGCAATTAACACCAAGGTAACAATTTCTTTGATTCTCAATGCGGCCAATGCTTTCAACTGGCATTCTTATTCACTGCACCATTTTTCTTTCTTTTTTTTTTGACATGGGAGTTATGACATGATGTGGTTATTTGCTCTCTTAATTTGATGGTGATGAATATCAATAGGTTGATTAGGTTGATCACTTCATAAAATATTTATGATGGACTTAAAGTTGCTGATTCTGAATTCTTACTGAAGCGTCTGTAGTTTGGTGATTTCTGGTTCCCTATAATTTCCTCTAACTTCTTTCTGCTGTGCACTATTTTCTTTGTGACATCCAAATTTTATGGTAACTTCTTTGCCTTCATTCATCAACTATTCATTGCTAACCTTTGCTTTCTATTGCTATCTGTAATGCTTTTTGATCTCTCAAGATCTTTCTAACATATCCGCCATAAGACCTATAGTATTAACCGTGCGTAGGTTTCAGTGGGCAAGAAGCTGCATGTGTGATTTGTATGATTCAGGCAAAATCAGTTTCTTTGTATTTTTTCTTTGGCATCAGTTTTTAGACTGTTATTATCTTATCGGTTTCAACATTGCTTATTCTTTGACACTGTAATATGGCTGTTGTTGTAGACAGCATACTTGGATGTATGTGATGATACAACCTATGCTGAACGAGCCAAATCCTTCCACAATAAAGCCATTGCAAATAATGTTCCAGCTATTATTACTGGTGGAATCTACCCTGGCGTGAGCAACGGTGCTTGCACTCATATCTTGTTTTCAAAGCATCTATGTCAATACGAGAATGCTGCTATGTGCCATGACCAAGAGTTCTTATCATCTTTGTCTTAAAATGCTATGTGTAGAATATTTTAAAGACATGCCTTTCCAGCTCGTCTCAATGTTTTCTCAAACAAAATTTAGGATGGGTGAATAGCAAACAACTGAGAAAAATGCATTTGCAAAAAGAACTGTGTTATGATACTCTTGCCCACTTTCTCGTATTTTGAAACTTAAAAAGTGTTTTAGATGTATTTTGGTATTAACTTCTCAATTAACATTCTTATCAATTGCTCGGTATGACCTTTGAGATTTCTTTCACATAGGACACCTAACTATTATGAACAATATAGATTAGCATTATTAATTCCCCTTAAACCAATATTTACTTTCTTATTTTAAGTATAGTTATGGCAGCTGAGTTGGTGCGATTTGCAAAAAGTGAAACAGATGGTGAGCCAGAGAGGTTAAGGTACAACTCTTTTGCAGATATCTGTTCCTTAAATTCAACTTTACGTTTCAATGATGTTGACACCTGATAACAAGGTCTGTCTAAAGGTTTCACGGTAATAATTTTAGGAAGGCACGGTTTGGTGGCTAGTGAAATGGGAATTAAAATTTTTTTACTTGTAGGCTGTAGGTAGACTACAATGGTTTTAGTATTGTAAGTTATTTTGAGTTGGCTTGTATCCAAAGCAAGCATGAAGCATAACTAGTCAATTGCTAGATGTAGAATAAGGCAAGGAGCAGGGGATGGGCTACTTTTGGCGTGCAAGAGTGATCATGCCTTACTTTAAGCTTTGACCTGTTGCTTATGGCCAAGTGTTTTTATCAGGTCCTTCAGCAGACATATAGGTTTATTTGTGAAGCAAGATTTATAATAGTTTGTTAAAAGGTACAATGAATAAAGCTGCAGCTGAAGTACACCATGCACTTTATTGTTTACCTGTAAATTGATCTGTACCTTTTCAAAACATGATAGAAAGAACTTCAAGATTTAGCTCTGCTCTCTGTGTGGTAAAAGACTTGACTAATGATATGTGGCTAAAGTGAACATTTTGCAAGCTGCCTGATAGTCACTGACTATTTTTGGTTAAGTTAGTCATAGCATGATAGTAGACATTCAGAAAAAGTTATAATAATAGTCTATTTGGGTTACGTTGCACAGAACCACTTTAAAAAAGGTGCTTATCTATTTCTGATTCTTCAGGTGCCTGGAGCACAAAATAATATGATTCTACTTCTTAGACTGGTCTGAAAATTTTCACATCTTACTGTATTGACAAACAAAATATCTTATATAATGATGTAAATTTTAAGTAGATATGTTCATCCAATATTCTCATATGGATTTTTCAGATTCTTCTACTACACAGCAGGTTCAGGTGGTGCTGGTCCTACAATATTGGCAACTAGTTTTTTACTGCTTGGAGAAGATGTTATTGTTTATAACAAAGGTGACTTACAATATGTTATCCTTTTGAATCCATTCTCCATGATATGCCATTTATCATTATTATTAATTTTATTCAGGACAAAAGCTTAAATTAAAGCCTTATAGTGGAGTTCTCAACATTGACTTTGGGAAAGGGATTGGAAAGAGGGATGCGTATTTGCTGTAAGTTTTATAGATTCATCACTTAATAGTTAACTATTGTAAATCAAATTCTTAATGTACTCCTCTCGTAATATATCAATGCATTCACCTGTTTATTATTTAATGGGAAAGGATATATATCATCAACCAGAATTAGTGAATGATTATGTACAGTCTAGTCAGTGCCTATGGCTGCATATGATAGCTAGGACTATGTTTGAAGAAGAAATTGCTGAAGATTTGTGCTTATCTGGGTACACCTGATTCATTTAGCCTTCAGCTTATATATGCAAAATTAATTCCGTACCATTATATATATGATGGTTTGAACCCAGTTACTTTAAAGCGTAAGAAAAGGCCCATTAACCGCCATCAGAGTAAATTGAGCGAGCCAAACAGATTAGTCAAACATGTAGATATATATTAATTACATTGGCTAACAATAATTGCTTATGTTCTGTATATGGTGTTTTTACTTTTATTTGCACTAACTGGCAATGCTATCAGACGGAATCCTTCAGGAAATTTATTTTGATAATGATACTTGAGCTTATACAAAAAGGTAAAACTAACAAATGGGAATGTTGTTTAAGTTTGGATAATAATTCATACATGTATGGAATGAAGATTCATAGGATAGCGATATTCTTGATCTTTATTGACTAATAATATAATTAAATTTCAGAAATTTGCCTGAAGTAAAAAGTGCACATGAGATTCTTGGTGTTCCCACTGTGAGTGCTCGTTTTGGTACTGCACCCTTTTCTGGAATTGGGAATGCTGGCAATTGCGAATATTTTTCCAATGGTAATGACTGTGGTTGAATAAGTATTAAAGTAAATATTTTAGTAGAGAATGCATCCATCTATTTATGCTAGAATTTGCACGAATGTGTTTGTTTTGATTTGTGAAGCATTCATATGACGAAGTCCATCCTCCGGGGAATGTCTTGCTCAAATTTGATTGCCAATCATTACGATATCATGCTCAATAAAAACAGAACAATTGTTTGATATATCATATTTTATTTAAAAACACTTGAATGTCCTGAGGTTGTATGACACATTTCATGTGCAGGTCTCATTCTGCTGCATACATCATTGCTTTTGCACTCATTATTAAACCTACCAATACTTCTTATTCTTTGGTATCTTCAAGGAGTTTCTTTGATGCAAATGCAGGATTGTAGAATACAATTCTCCTAGCTAGTAAGATGTTAGGATATTCATGCAGTAAGTTTTACAAAGGGAGTAACTTATATTAGGTCCGACTATTTGTTACTTCAAGTCCTTGATCTGTTAAGAATATCTTTATAGCATTGGACATATTGCATTTTCTGAAATTTGTCCCAAGATGCCTAATTAAGTGACTAGGCAGTTAGCTTGGCAATAATTTTCTCATTGAACTTTTGGGTGTTTTTTGTATAATTATTTGTGACATTTTTATCAAAAAGTAATCTTCAGGAATTTCTAAGAGACAAAAACAAAGTCCAAAGCTTAGTTCAAATATTTGATCCTCTTGTTCGAGCTCTTGACGGAATCGCAGGAGAACGTGTTTCAATGAGGGTAAGGTGAAAAAACCAACTCTGTATAAACCTGGAAGGAATGAAAACATCTGCTTTAGTATTGCAATTTCTTACAGGTTGACTTGGAATGTTCAAATGGACGAAATACAATAGCCATATTCAGTCATCGAAAACTTTCCAGTGTAAGCATGAATCCCCTATAAATTCTTTTTTTATATTTGACTGTAGCTACTCATGCTTTTCTGACATCTTCTTCATTGCAACTTTAATTCTGTCTGCTAGTTAGTGTTCACTCAACTTGCATCATACTCCTGGCATTAAACAAATTGTTTATTTGTGTTTCTGTTAAATTATGAATGTATATCACTTTCTTAAAAGGTTTGCATTATTGGTTAAAGTGTAAAAGCATTTTTTTGTTCCAGTCCTATGTCTGGTGTGACATAGACCATGGAAATAAAAACAGAGGACTTTCTTCTTGCAGATCAGTTGGAAATGCTACGGCTGCATTTGCATTAGCCATTCTTGAAGGAAGCACAAAACCTGGAGTTTGGTTTCCGGAAGAGGTAAAGTACGTTACTTTTCTTGAAGATATGGTACTGATAAATTATTTAAAGATGATTGGAATTTCTGAAGTAACTAGGTGTTATTATTATCTCTCAATCAAAAGGGAAGTAATTAAGATTTGAGTGTTTCCAAAATTTTATGCTTTTTCCGAGCTTATATTTTCCATAAATGCCCTTTCCCATGTGCATCATTTTCTGAAGCCTTTTTCTTACAGCACTTCTTATTGCAGCCTGAAGGAATTGCAGTTGAAGCAAGGGACGTACTTCTCAAACGAGCTGCACAAGGAACGATAAATTTCATAATGAACAAGTATAGCTTCTTCTAAAGAATATGATTGATTGCTTTCCTGATTTTAATTTGCTTTGTGAGTTGATCCTGTTTTTGTTGACAGACCTCCATGGATGGTGGAGTCTGATCCAAAAGAAATTGGTTTAGGAATATATTTGTGATAAAGTTTCTTTTCCGAAAATGACTCGGTACTAGTACTTCTCCCAGTCTTTATTTCTTGTGCTTTCTTTCTCACTATAAACTTCAAGACGGATTTCAAGAACAGTTGATGTCTCTGTTTTAGTTGTTGTAATAGCATAAAGCAGCGTGACCTAACCTTTGAAGCACATCCAGCAGAGGCTTTTCGGTGCACGGAGGTGCTCAAGCTCAAATTCAAGCATGTGCGTGTTGTTAATTTGAGGAGCAACATCTCATGCATCACATTTATTATTTTGCAAAATTGTTCTATTTTAAGGATTAGTGCTGTATCGAACTTGTTCATAGAAAAGAACGGATGCATTAGTCCAACTTTTGGCAACTTGGCCTTTACATTTCAAGTTTTCATTTCATTCTGGGAATTCCACTTTGATGAGCCTATGTCCTCAATCCTGTATGCTCCATTTTTTTGTTTATTTGGTGTTTTTGGGCACATACACACGAGAGTTTGTTACTTGCGTTCGACAATATTTCCAGCATTTTTATTATAATTCATCCCTGCCCAATGTATGTTCGCGTAGTTAGTATCTGAGAATTTAACTCAACTAGAACTTTTAAATACCTGTGCAAAACAAATAATCATAATCTGTTGAGCTATTCAAGACAAACAGTAAACAAGTTTCCTTGTCGTATGTAACAATAGACCATAGAAAACTAGAAGACGTTCGTACAAGTTATAAAATGTATAAAACTTTTTCTTGAACGTGATCGGTTGCAGCTAGTTATCCCATCTTCAATGTGAATTAAGGCTGACCAAGAAGAGAAGGCCTGTAGAAGGTATGGTTGTGTGCCAGCTCTATCCGATCACGAGGATCATTCATCGTTTCATCCCTAAGAGCCTCAAGAATGGCCTCAGAAGACACCTCTCTGCACAAATCAGTGTAGAAAAAGTGTTAAGCAACAGAGACGATGTACCACTACAATGTTATTTTAATGACCGTTATCATAAAATCTTGTCAGCTTGAACCATTACATACCATACGTAAAATGAGCTGATGGGATGTGTATTAAAAGAGTAAATGCTAATGGTATTAGAATTAAACTGAAAAATGAAGAAATGCCCAATGGTGGTACCTCTTGATGAGAACTTTATAAAGTGTCTTCAAAATGGGGCAAAGCTCAACAGGAGCAATAGGCTTGTTGGTATTAGGATCGAGATGCTTAAGCTTGCCTGGCTAAGCAACTCATAAAATGCCTCCACTGCAGAAACTCCCTGTAGATTATGAAAACTCATTGCGACGCTAATATTTTCATCCTTGATACTATATCTTTTGAAGGTCAAATAAACTAGAAGACACACTTCCGAGCTCAAAGTGCCAGTAAGTATTGAGCTTCAACTCAAGTTTAGAGCTTTCGGTTTAAAAGGTAGACATCTTTCATGGCGATTTGATGAAAAAGAAAAGACATGAAAATGGAGAACAGAGTTACAGAGTTTGTTCTCAGCAGAAAGAATATTGAGTAGCAGAAAGCAATGGTATCTCACAAGTCGCAAAAGGTTGACAAGCAGCACACTAAGCCAGAAAGAGAACTTTACCTGAATCATTCCCTTGCCTTGGATGCTATCACCCATTTCTAGACTCAATTCTCCTTTAGCCAACATTCGTCCATACCATGCATTTCGACCTTTCAGCAAGGTCACATAAGTGTCAGCTAGAAGAGGACCTGCAAGCTTCTCAGGTTCTTCAGTCAACAAATGAGTAATAAAAATCATTTCGGATGTACAATGAGCAAAGTACACAGATTTGCTAGTTGCACTTTCATTAGTTAACGCGGCCACCATTCCTGCATAAACATGACAAAAGATGGTTGCTAAGTACCCTAAAATCTTAAGACTGAGTATATATAGAGAAAATAATTATTTGACAATTACAATGTTTTGACTTCAATGGAAAAGAATAATAAATAATTTGGCCAATTATTTTGACTTTGGCACAAATTCTGTTAATGCTTCTGCATTGCCGGTCCCAAGCCCCAATAAAGAAAAAGGGTTGGCATCAAGAAGGGTATCCGGCCATCTAAATTTTTGTCATTTATAATTACATAGATCCTGGTTTAGGATCCATGTCCCTAATACATTTTGGGTATCTGATGGAAGAATAAGAAGAAGAAGAGAAGAAGATTTTGACCCTGGCACATATACTGATTAAAAGCATCAACAGTCAAGCTTAAGATATGACATGGTTCGCAATGCTTAAACCCCACAGTTTAGAATTAAAAACCGTTAGACTTCCGTGGAAGTTCTGTTTGCTTCTTTTTTGTTATTATTTTGCATTCAAAAAGATGAAAATCGATAAACCACCAAAGACGCACAGCTGAGCCTTAGAGAAAAGACCCAATGGGGCGCCACTTCCCTTCTAAAAGAAGCAGCCAAGAACCCTCATACTTTACTGAACGTGTATATTCAGTTAAATCAAATAAATCATTCATCAAAAGTTTGGTTTGTTTCATGTTTCCTGTATAAACATTTAGTAAAAGAAAGAAGGGTTCACTCAACTGCACCCAAGACTCCATAGAGAAATGGCGCTTGGGTGTCAACCAAGTTCTCAAATAACCTGATAAGATACAATCGTTCTCATCAGTGCTTGAGATGAGGTTGTACTTTTCATACTTTTCAGAAATCAACTTGACAAGTAAATCAACTTTGAGTTAGATGTCCACACTGTTTCGTGCGCCTTGCAAGATATTAAAAAATTATACTCACTCTAATTCAATGTGGTAACGAATTTTGAATGAGTAAAATAAAATAAGAACTCTGTGGAAGACATTTACCAGCACCAATAGCATAAACATTCTTTAAGCCACCCATGACCTCATGAGTAACAAGGTCACTGTTGTCCCACACAATAAAGTGAGGTTGCCTTAGAAATACAGCAAGAGGTTTCCTCCATTTTTCAGCACCGCATATGCGAGCATTAGCATATTCCTTGTTGTAAATCTCTGAAGCAATATTTGGACCTCCAAGATAGAGGATGTTCTCCATTGGAACTCCAGCTGCCATATACAGGTCAACATTAGGACAAAATTCAATTCACAGATAAGTAATGAACGAGACATGGATTGAAATGTTAAAAGCTTACTTGCACGACTAATCATCTGAGTCGGTGTAATTATGTGAGGTACAGGGTCGAGGGCAGCCTCTATACCCTTTGCCAAAGAAATGATGATTGGAAAACTAATCCTCTCCTTCCAATATCTACTTATCTCTTCGAAAGCCTCACGAGTTTCAGTAGAAGGTAAACCATTCACCACGATGTCAGCATCCCAAACAGCTTCCTGCAGGTTCGTCACAACTTTCATGGGACACAAAGGAGTATCAATCATATTCAAGCAGAAACCATCTTTCAAAATCTCGTCTGCATATAATGTTCGATCACCTAATCTTGCTTCCACATATTTCAAATAAGCACAACGTCGGATCAGGCGTCTCAACACATCCTCCCTTGAGTTGATCACTTCGAACAGATGCTCTGCTGTTGTCTTATCCACTGATCTGCCAGGCCTTCTCCAAATCCTTATCTGCACCTTCTCCCGATATTGGCCATAGCTGTCCTGTAACATAGCAGCAAACACACTACCCCATGCCCCAGCTCCCACACTCACAATCTTCAAAAGATCTCCATCTGATTTACCAAGCAAACGTCGAAGCTCGTCCAGCTTTTCTTCAGAACCATTGCCATTATGGTGAGATCCATTTGAGCATAGATGATTTGGCGATCCATTCTTGCTACTCACCATCCTCTTCTCCAACAAAGGCAAAGCAATATCTCCTTCAATACAGCAAAGGCCAACGTGTCTACCACTTATCTAAAGAGCTTTTTTCTGATAGTTTAACTACTCACTTCCTACAAACGAAAGTTCAGATGCAATCTAAACCAAAACTCCACTGGTTCTGAAATGAACTTTCACCTTCATTTTGGTAGAACCAGAAATTAGGACTGAACTTCGGGAAAAGACAGCAGGCATTTGCTAGCGTTTCTTCAAAATTGAAACCTTTTAACTTTCACAAGATCACTGTCGACTATTTTAGCAAAAAATATGCATCTTCAACTCCAATCTTCCTACGAACCAAACCTATATCCGCACTCAACTCACGAGGTAAAGACTTGAGCCGTGAAACCTTCTTCCTCCCCAAAAGATAAAAATAAATAGATCATCACAACCAAACAAAGAGAAACTGCTCTCAAATTACTTGCGAATTCTCCAAGAATCCCACCATCATCATTATATAAAATCACGCCAAATGACCCAGGAAATTCAACAAATGCCTTTGGGGTCCAGGTTGGAACAATGTTCGTTCATCTACCCCAACAAATTATGGAGAAAAATAAAGTAAGAAAGACAAACCTGATTTCCGTCCAAGTGTCGGCTTTTCCAAAGACTATCTGCCGTCGTCACAAATACTATTCTTTTTACCGGTCAATCATTCACATGCAACCGAACAGAAAGACGGCATCTTTACAAATGAGGCACCGGCATTGTCGATGGGTTGGTCGGATGAGATCTCGTCCCTCTGAATCCTGGACAAGCCATTGCTACTGCCACAGAGAAGATGGAATGCCAATAACCCAGAAAGACATTTGACTCTGGAGTGCCTTTATCAGTCACTAAACAGGAAAGAGAGCACCTTTTGGCAAGATTTAACATGGGAAACGGCAAGAACGGCCAATGGAGAAGGATTTGCGTGAGGTAAAAGACGACTTTGCTTGTATCAATGGTTGGGTGATGAACTGTGAGCATTAACTTGGGTTGCTGGTACTGCCTAACCGCCATTAATGCAGACCACCATTGGCATGTCCACGCCAGGTCTTCAAGCTCAATACCACCCATGACAAAAGCGAGAGCTTGAGCAAGCCAGAGTCGGAGCTGGCAAGGCAGCCATGACTCATGACTTACAAGCTACAATAATGGAGCATGGACCATGTAGCTTTCCATCTCGTTTAGGCAAAACTTTTGGCATGCATGGGCTGTAGAAGAAATTAATAACGATGATTAGAACAGTTTTTAAAGGATTGTCATCAATCAATCTGTGATCTTCTATCATGTCAAACATGTTAAGTTTAGATGGAATTGATGAACTGGATAAAATAGAACACCTAGGACAAGGACTGGGTGAGAACATAATTTGCTATGATAATGATAATCGCGGAGCTCGCTTTCCGAGGTTTTGAAGGGCACAGCCTACCATCTTGTTCTGATCGTCCGGGTATGCTAACTGGATTCTCCCAGGGACGAAGGAACCATATATACATACTTCCTTGCTCATATCGTCGTCTATTTTGCAGGTGGTAAAGAAAGACAAAGCAAAGCTTTTAACCAAGGAACCTAATCATACTGTCTTTACAATTAACAAGAAATACATGCGTTTATTAGCAATTTTCTACGCAAGTAATTAGGAACATAATTGAAAATGGATGGCAGCAAAAACAGTTATGAAAGCAGACATGGTGCATATGTAGTGTGAAAGCAATAATCATATTCTCCCATCCCTGCGATCGTAAATTATGTCCAAATTTAAATCATGCGGCAAACCATCTGAAATTTCATTTCTCATGCATTCGGGGTGGAAATAAATAAATAAATAAAAGAGAGACGAAAATTTGAGCCAACAGACAATCTGAATAAACCTTTCACGGTGGACATTAATATCATATGTTTGGTTGTTCATGTTTCTGCCCTTTCATCAAATTGGAGGAGATTTATGTCTTTCCATGCATACAAAAAGCCTCCGGATATCCATGCCATGCTTGAACTCATCATGCTTCATAGTAGTTGTGGAACTCTTTAAGAATTCAACTACACTTTTAAAATTCCAATCTGCTTAAAGTATAGCATTACAAGGAAATAATTTTTTCTAAAAAAATTAAAAACCCATTAGAGTCATACCCGCTAGACTCTATTTTATACAACGCTAGATATACACATCATGCTATAGTAATATACTCTTATCCTTCATCTGTAAAAACTTAAGAAGACTTGCCACCAAGCGACATATTATTCAAACAGAGACTCATATTTACAGGCTCCAATCTGATAATCTATCAGGCCGACAGCAACGAAAAATAGCATAGTAAGCAGACACTATCAAAACTTCCAGCCAACACAAGTCTTGAAACTTTTGCTATATCCATTTTCAGATCACTAAATGCAGCTAAGCTAAAGTTCCCTCTTGATTAAATTGCCTTATTAATAAGCAGACACTATCAAAACTTCTAGCCAGCACAAGTCATGAAACTCTTGCAATTTCCTATTTCAGACAACTAAATGTAGCTAAGCTAAAGCTCTCTCTTAATTAAATTCACTTGTGTGACTAGAACGAACAGGGAGCCATTGCCATGAAACTAATTGCTGATGAGGTCTCTCCACTTCCCACCTCTGGCCTCTTGCAGTTCCTCGTGGTTTTGCCACCTTATATCTTGATAAATATTGCTTTTTGTCACCATTCTTCAAGTTGAAGTTCTCTAAATAATAGGAGCAATTGTTCTTCATAACCTCGACATTTCCTCGGCCCTGATTCTCGTTCTCCCATTTTCCACCCCTTTGATACAAGTTAGGCCGGCTATTGCGCTGCCAATTATTCTCTCTGCTTGAGTTCTTTAACTGCTTAGGCTGCCACATGTTTGGATATACCCAGCCATCATCATTGTTGGCGTAACTATCATTGACAAAATCTGTTGAAGGCATTGGGGCTTCAGCATCTCCCCATCCAGCTGGTTGAACCAACTGTTCGGCTATGTCATCCCATCCTGTTGGCCGAATCACATCTTCACAATCACCCCATCCAGTAGGTTCAATTTTGTTGGTAGTATCATCCCATCCAGTAGGCTGGATAGCATATTCATCACCCCAGCCAGTACAAGGTGGGGTGTTATCCCAACCAACAGAAAGCCACTCAGTTCTGTGCATCTCTTCCTCAACAACAGAAGTCACGGATTGGTCCAGATCTTTCAAAAGCTCAGGATCAATTTCAGTATTCCAATCAACCTCATCTATGAAAATATCAGGATTGGGAAAAGATATATCACAAGGTAGCTGATTAATATAGGCCCAATACCGGGTCTTTGCATTCTGGAATGCTTCGTGCCCAGCTGAATCATCCCACTGTACAATATTTTAGTAATAATCCATCAATTTCTTTGCTTCAAGAAGCTTCCCCCATGATATTGCGCAAGTGGAATAGCGAAGGTCGATCTCCGACGATGGCACAGCGGACTTCTGATGGCCTAGAAATTCCAAAGAAAAGTGAGAAGGATTAAAAAAAGCAACACTCATCAACAATGGTCAAAAGAGATTGTGAAAGCAAGGTATGTAATTTGTGCCAATCACAAAAAAGAAGAAATTGTAAGAGAAAATTCAAGGCCACTTCAAGACTCTGCATACAAAGAATCTTCACAAAGCAAAAACAAACAGAAGTCAGATACTCACACAAACTGAAAAAGTACACCATAAAATAACCTCAACAAAACTTCGTTTCTCAATCAATCGAACATACAGGATAACTACATAATACCTATGCAACATGCTCTTGAAACAACGCACAAAGGTCAAACTTGATACACGCGATAATACATGCAAAATACGAGCTCAAGTTTCTAAAGAGAACTCCCTTAAGCAGATAGTTTGAAAGTACAGAAAGTTATCAACACCAGTGGCATTGTCTAGATCCCTAGGATTCAAATAAAAGACTCAGAGAACGCTACAGTATACAGAACAAAGACAAGTGCCTAAGACGATCTCTACTCAGCACAATCTCCCCCAACAAGAATTAGTGCATAAATATAAACATCTTTTAAATAGACAACCGCAGGTAACTCGATCAAAATTTTGCATTGAAGGATCGAAGAATACAAATTCAAAACATGATTTGACCACCACAACAAACAGAAAATCAAGCGCAAACAAAAATCTCGTCCCAATGAAAAAGGATAAACCTTGGTCTAAAACCAAAACATAATCTGTAGATAACATTTCCAATCTCCACCATGCCCGAGCGATTTACCACGAATTTTATTTTTATTAAGAATCGCTTCTTCATTGAACCCCGAGATAAATGAACCATAAACCCCATTTAATAAGAAACTTATATAACATCATTCCACCACCACACCCGCAAGACTAAAAGCCCAAAATCATAACATCTAGTTAAAAACATCACCCAAACAAACTTCTTACAAAGCAAATAAAATAGAAATAATTTCAACAAGGATTGATAAGAAAAAAATTAAGCCAAAACCCACTACCTGAAGAAGACCTCCTTCTGGGCTTACGATAGCCATCATCCATCCCACCTTTCCAGAAACCCATATTTTAACCCCCACCCACAACACCAAGTCACCAACCTATAACAACTCAAAACCCACAGAAACAAACAACGGGACAAAAAGGAGAGCAGTATTCCAGAGAAAAACAAAAGGGTTGAGAATCTATCTGGTGACAGACGTCAGAAAGAGAGAAGAATAAGAGATGGGTACGTCAAAATTCAAGTGCCCAAGGGGGAGTGTGCACAAAATGTAGGGAAGCCGTGCTTGAGCTGGGATTCGGAGAGACAAGAAAATCTAATGAAACTGCTGTTTTCCACGTAGGGGGAATGTCACCACATTAACACCCGCCCGACATCATTGGATTCTGTCTACGTTTACGAATCCCACGGAAACAGTTCGTTTTTCTTTGGAGCATGGATTCTCCCTCAAACTACCCTTACCGGCCAGGGGAAGTAGACCCAAGAAGCCTGGATCAACTCATTTTAATATTTTTTTCTATGAAAAAGGTAATGCAACACTTAATTTATTGTATAATATTATATTCATCGAATCAAAATATATTATTAATCCGTCTTTGAACCAGTTTACAGGTTTTATTCAAAAATTTTAGATAATTAATTCAGTTGCCGGTTTTAAATTTTACAATGATGTGGTAAAGAAGAAATTGAAATTACCCTATCAAATGCTGCAACGAATATGATAACTAACAATTTTTTAATTGGTGTCAATCACCACAGTTAGAAGAGTTTAATTAATTGCTATTATTATTTTTTAAAATTTTATTAATTATAGTGATTTGAGCCTATAAAAAAAATTTATTGAACGGGTTTATTATATCATATCTAATTCCGACAAAAAGATACTTTTAATTTTTTGTTTTTTAAATGTCAATTTCGTCATCTTTTCAATACCAAACCTCCAGAACAACGTCCCGCCTAAAATTAAGTGCAATTAAAGTGAAAATTTTTACAAGAAAACATTATTGAATCATAAAATTCAAATAGTTTACCCTTGAATTGTAGATAAAACCTTACCCGTTAATTGCAAATTTTGCAAATAATAAACAAGCTTTCTGAAAGAAATAAACGTTCTGTTTTTGTTTTGGACTTCAAGCAGTAAGACTCTAACTCAATAATAGCCTACAGGCTTGGAAAGAAAACCCAGTATTAAACTTTTTCACATTACCTTTTACTTCTTCAGAGATCACAATCCTTTCATAAAAAATGTTGCGGGGTACAAATGAATGGATCGACAAATTCCATGTCACCAACTAATTGTAAGCACAAATAGCGAACAAAAATTCAAGTTGTGAGCCATTGTACTTTGTAGATGCCAAGTACAAACATTGTACACATACATATATATTCACTCATGGCCTCCCCACAGTGGACACCCCAACCATAAATAGACAAGTAGTTTCATGACCGGCCATGAATTCAACGAGTCCCTCAGATTCTTGCAACCGTGTGTATAATTAGGATATATATATATAGCATGAATGTGACCTACTCTAACATTTTTAATTAAAAAATACACTAGTTTAAAGATATTTTAAATTTAATTTTTATTACAATTATTTAACCATTAAAATGAAATGGTTAAAAGCATGGGATTGATTTGAAAATCTATAAGTATCTTAATTATTTATTTTTATATTTATCAAGATAGATTTTGAATAGTAGGACCACTTAATTACCCAAATAAAAGTGATAACTCATATAAGGTATATATGAACTTGCATATATGGCTCATCTTCAACTAGCATAAATCGATTCATGTTAAAATGGTTTAAATTAAAATAGCAAAAGCCTACATGAAAGTTTAAACGGGCTTTGGTACGAAATACATGGACCAGCCTATATAAAAATGTAAATTTATCTTTCAAAAACATCCAACAAAACATGTTTTCAAAGAAAGGCATTCAATTTATTTGCAAACCTAACAATTGTTGCAAGTTTTGTTTTTCTTCTTACAAAAGCAAAAGGAAAAAATATGAAAAAACTGAAAGAATAAATCGTAAAATCTGATTTAAGTAATCGATGAAGAATTTCAGAATTAAAAGCCAAATCGCCCGGAGTCAACAAGGAACTAAGCCACACAGTATACCCAAACTTACATATCTACTCGCGTAAGAATTTCTTACTTACATGTTCTCGGTACGCTGTCATCTCAAAGCTAAATAGTGTATGGCATACCACGCCTTGTAGCTACCTGCGAGGGACACGTTAAAACTTTGCCCACCAAACAGAAAAACTACAATGCCGACATCAAATACTGGCAAACCCTCGACAGAGGACAAACATTATCTTCGCCGAAACAAAGTCTTAAGCTTAAACAAATTATGCGTCGCGGTGTATCGATTCTAGCCTACAATCCAGAATTCCAGACCCCATTTTCTGCGTTCAATATTTTAGAACTCCCCATTCCAGTTCTTAAACATAAAGTTGGTCAACATGTGGTAAAAAATCCTTGTATCAGACTCGCAGGATTGAGTTCAATCCACTCTAGACTATAATCCATTCCAGAAATGTTACTTTCGTCAACAATCATCATCCACCTGATCCTAATGTTTGGGGTCAGGGATCCAGACTTAAAATGCTTGTCATTAAACTATTTCTACCAGTTTCTGGAGAGCAGAATCACAAGAATCAGTTTTGATACATTATAGACTTCAGCATAGTTGCAAATATCACAAATTGATCAACTGGTCTTGTTCTACAGTTCATGATGAAATAGACGTGTTCACAACAACCGATAGTACATTAAAAACAAAAGTACGCGGTAAATAAAGCACCTACTCCTGCTTGAAGATGTTTTTTGCAGCAATTTTTTGAGGTGCATTAGGAGGGGGTGGCTCAGAGCAGGCTGTAAGGACTGCTTCATTCTGCAAAATCATCCACCAAATTAATAACTATTCACCATTATATTTATTTAGGCGGCGTTGTCACTAAAAGCAAGCTTCCCAAAACAACCTTTTAAGAGTTTGACAGAGGAAAAGTATATAGCGGAAAGTAAAAAATGAAGCTAAGCATTCATGATGTGAAGCGATTCAAATAAGGCAGACTTGAAACAAAATAATATTGAAACAATCCAAGTTAAATCTTATATTTGATGCAGAAGAAAAATGAGTCGATACATTGAGCCGGATAACTTGAAGCTAGCATGCATATCATCATCACTCACATAATAATATTTTAAAAAAACCTATCATATGCTCAATTCGTTTCTACATAATCTTACATATTGGCTGTCAAATAGGATCAGCTGCATACCATCAAAGATCCATCATTCACAATACAAAATTATAACAAGACAAACACACCTGCCACACTCTGAGAAGGCGCTTTTTAGCATTGGCCTTGCGTGTAGTGGTGAGTTTGATTCTTTTCCAGACCAAACCTCCTGAGTCATGCTTCTTTACTATCTCCAATATTCTTGTCGCTCCAAACACCCCCATCTCCCTCCTCCCTTTCCAATCCTCACTCCAAAACTCTGCAAATATGTGTGTTTCCAACCCGTAAGTAATATTACAATTCCCACATATATCTCGTCATGTCAAATGCAGAATTGTCGTAAGAAAGAGATCAGATTGCCTCCGATACACTATCGACAAATCTTAACACCTCTGCATGAACGAGGCAATAACAAAACAAATTATCTGCGGCAACAGTTATGACAATGACTCACAAGAAAAATTACTAAGACAATGGTAAAATCAAATAACACATAACATTATTGGATTCGAGATAAGCGGCATGTGCTAATTAAAACAGGAAACAAATTCGCTAAACAGAGGATTGACTACATGAATATATAATAGAGAACGCCAACTACATACATATTGAAAACATTTCAAACTTGCAGGAACTACACTACTAAAGTGCAGAAGCAGATGCATAATAAAAAAGCAGATGCCAGAGAGCAGAATCAGTAAATACAATCACAACCCTGCTAGAAATCCAGGGATTAACAGAACCACATGCACTAAAATGCAAAGGCAGCAAGCTACCAAACAAGTAACTGAAAGTGCCACCAAATTTGCATACCCATGGACCATGATCACGCATCATTCTCGGTTCTAAACTAACTTAGACGTTTAATCGCCTCCTAATAACCACAAACGACCAAGCCAATAGATCAACAAATAACTAATCATCCATAAACAAGTATTAAAAGGAATCACCAAGCATTACTAGACAGAACAATAGAAAATGAAAGCATCAACACAAACGGATGGATGGGTTTAGAAAAGATCAAACCTTTTTGGTATACACATGCAATGATAATAACACGAAGGGGTAAGGGCGTAAGGCAGAGGGAGAAGAAGAGAGCGAAGGGGCGCACGAAGGGTTTTGCTGCAAGGGCGGCGTTAAAGAGAGAAATTAGCTTCCTTTGCCAGAATCGTTCTGACCCGTCCGATTCCCAAGTTTAACTCGGAGGACAAATTTAAATCACTCATAGTTAAAAAAATTAGAAGAAGACGTTGAATCGCATTAAAAAGTAGTTATTAAATTAGATCAATTTAATTTTGATTAATTAAAAATTAAATAAAAATTAGTTAAATTGAATCAGTTAAAATTAGTAGGTTATTAGTTATAAAATATGTCATTTTAATGTTACGGTATATATTATATTTTATATTAGTATTTTTTATATTTTTTTGAACTTTTTTTATTATTTAAAATTAATTATTATTTTTTAATTGAATCAAAGTCAAATCAACTTTTAATTATAATAATGCCACTAATTATTTCTTACCTTCTAATTTTCTCTCCCTGATCGACGGCACAGCCACCCCCGCCCACTCTCTAGAATCAACTCAAATCAGCCGATTTACAAATCGGCTCAAATCAGTCGAGATCGGCTCAAATCAACCGATTCGTAGATTAGCTCAAATTAGGTAAAATTTGCTCAAATCAGTCGATTTACAGACTGATTGTTACCCTGACGGATATATATGCTTTTTTGCAATGGAATCCTTCTAATCGGATTTAAATCGACTAATTCCGAATTAAATTGACTGATTTTTGCAACTATAATCACTCATACTCTTATTTATTTTTGTTGGAGCTATTTAAGATTAGATTTGGTTTGAAAAAAATATTTTCAAAAAAAGCCAAGCCATCGTGTTTGGCCTTGATGGCCAACGGCAGCCAAGTTTGGAGAGGTAGCCCGGCCACCTCAAGCCATGGGACAGTCCGGATCCTTCAGCAGAGGTGTGAATTTTTGTTATAAAATAGATTTTTATAATAAAGACGTTAGACCAATTTTGTTTTTATTTGATTCAGATTAATTTGATTTTTATTTATTTCAAACAAAAGCTAACATCAAGGGCAAGTTTATGATTATCCTAATTGATAATTAAACCTGATTTTCCTTTTTCCTTTTTTGTTAAAAAAGCTACAAGCTCAACTTTAAGAGTTACTAAGGATTCAAATCAATCCTAGCGTATGATTTGTTGCTTCCAATAAATCTTAAATGGTTAATTAATAATATAATAAATCAAAGGACCAAAAGAATAAAAAATTATTTCTTTTTTCCAAAGCCAGTAGGCTGAAAATTTCTTGTGAAACTCGATCACTTCACGAAATGATAAATGATTGACAAGAGGCATCGCCTATCACTATGTATCTTTTGCTTCACCAACTTTATAACTACTCGTCTAATGATTTACATGGACGTGTATTTTATTATGGCTATTACCCAACTCATTAATAGGTCATGAATCGGACCCCAACAAGTATAAATTGGTCGAATTCAAATGTTCGAAAGAAAATCTACCCAATCACAATTATATTTAAACGAAGAGTTCTAGATAGTTGATACCACAAACTGGTCTCCCTCCATACACTTGCTTTTGCAGTTGAACCGAACCATGGCCTTCCCATGAACATTGCTGGCGTGTTCAGCATGATAAGGAGGCTCAGAATTCCTACATACACCATAATTAATATTACATGAACCATAGTAATTACCCCTCCTGCCATGACAATTAAAAACAATCAAAGGTTCTGCTAGCATGTAACTTCCAATAGAGTTCCTAGGCAACTTTCTTCCTCGAGTAACATCCCTGATGTTGCCTCTCTGCATTTCACAACACATCAACTTTGATTCAGAAAATTTAGGGACAACACGGCCTTATCAATGAAAACATCAAGCTCTGTTTATTATTCCCACTTAAATAACTACAAGCTGAAGCTCTTAAACCAAAATTGAATAATACAATTTAAAAAGAATCACTGTACACAATTTGTTGACCAGTCCCTTTACACTTCTCGTGCCATGCATGTCACTGCAGGCAACCTGAGAGCCAACCTGTATACCTTCGAGAGAAAATTGATTCTCGCAAAAGATATTTGACAATTTTTAAGCCTCACAATGGCTTAAGCCCCCGCAGCACCACAAAAACACTTTCAGAAAGAAAAAAGTAACCTTTGACGACAACAAAAACTTAATGTCTTCGTCTACTTCTCTTATTTCTTCATCTGCTTCTCTTGTTAACTGTGTGATTACAGTTAATTATCATGGCCCCCAGCCGCCTCCCTCTTTGAGAAATATTACTGTACTTCTCTTTGTATTATGCTCTTCATTTTGAACTTTGCTTTGTACTGCCGTACGAAGGGCACAGTCAAATTCAACAGCCAAAGGCTTCACCTCATGACTCAGAAGAGTATAGTAAATCATAACCACTGATGTCGCCCACCAAAGTAGAAAACATCATCCCTGCCAAGATTCAGAAGTATCTACTATGATTAGAAGACTCACTCGACCTTTGTCTAGGGCTGCCATATGGCTTCCAAACATGATGCCATTGTCTTCTGCTAGAATCACTGTTATCATTGCGAATATCTCCTCCCATTCTAACATTACTCCTTTTGTTCTGAGCGATCCTGATTTCTTCATCATCATCATATTGCAACCGCTGCCAAAAGAATGACAAAGCACAAAGAAGATGAAGAAGAAGAAAAAGAATTCTTGACAATAGAAAACAATAAACAATTATGATAATATTTGTTGAAACAATACGAGAATTCTATGAAAACATCTAATGTAGGATAAATTGGATTTAGTTTTCGAGCTTTTTATGAGCCTTTATGATATGTTTGGTGTCCTGAAATTATATGAAGAATGCAAAATAATTCAACATTGATGCTTTTTTCTGCAATTATCATTTTCATTTTTTCACAACCATGGAATCACAACACAATAGCAAACAATAAACAATTATAATAAAATTGTTGAAACAATAGAGAATTCTATGAAAACGACATCTGATGTAGGATAAATTGGATTTACTTTTGGGGCTTTTTATGAGCCTTTAGGATATGTTTGGTGTCCTGAAATTATATGAAAGAAATGTAAAATTTAGAGGTAGAAGAATTCATTTTTCTTTAGCTGACAGAAAATGACATCATTGCTTTTTCTGAAAGCTAAGCATATAATTATCATTTTCATTTTTACACAGCCTTGGAATCACGACACAATAGCTAACAATAAACAATTATAATAAAATTTGGTGAAACTATACGAGAATTCTAGGGAAATGATATCTAAAGTAGGATAAATTAGATTTAGTTTTGAGGCTTTCTATGAGCCTTTAGTATATGTTTGGTGTCCTGAAATTATACGAAAGAAATATAAAATTTGGAGGTTAAAAATTTCCTTTGTGTTTGTATGTCCAGATATTTAGTCAAATGAAAAAAAATTTTCCAGGTCAAAGCAAGTCTATATAAATATTTAGAAAGTGATATTTTCTTGTAAAAAAAATTAGAGGAAATTTCAAGAGACACATATGGGAAAAAGTATTCTATTTTCATCTCCTTTATTTGTTATCCAAACATGTATGGAAAATTTTTAAAATTTTCATGTCATTTCATTTCATTGCATTTCCATTTCTTATAATTTTTTTCATTTAGACTATTTTCATGCCAACCAAATGGACCCTTATTATATTAGACAGCTTGATTATTTTTAGGCAGCTTTAGACAATTTCTATATTTTATAGGTTTTTTTGTAATTTTTATTGAGGGCTATGTATATGAGTCTCTCCGTCATTGCAAAGATATCGAAGTATTAAAAAAATTGAAACCTTGGACATTCCCATTTTTCTCCATAAATTCCCAAAATTCTCCTTGAATTGACATCTCTATCTTTCAAATCATATGCTCAAGTAAGATCCTGGCTCTGAAACTTGATGGAGCCCCATATCAGCTGTGATGTCATGCTGCTCCCGATTGCCTATGCAGTCTAGACCTCCATAAGTGAGTTGTGGGCTTCAACCACAAATATACAGTGAATCTATGGTCTATGTGAGGAGGTCTTCCTCACAAAACAAGGTATGAAAAACCTTGGAGAGCATTAGAGCTTTGTAAAAGACAAATGGAACTCTTTCTTAACCAACCTTATGCTACCAGCAATGATACCTGGAAAGACAGAGAGAAGAGATGAAAGTTGTGCGCATCCTATCTGACTTAAGTACCCACTACACAGCAGCTAAAGATTTGATATTGACAGGTATTGATCTTCCAAACCTAAATAAACTTTTTTCAAAGTTATCTAGAATTCTTGTCCAATCTGAAGAGCAAGCAGAAATCATAGAGAATTCAGCAATGCTGTCCAACACTCAAGCTCCTTCAAACTTGATTAGAGGGAGAGGTAGAGGTCGAGGTGGTTTTGGACATGGAGGGGTAGAAACAACAACAGAAGGGAAGAAAGGAACTGTAAACACTGTCTAACGATTGGACACACAGAGGATAAGTGCTGGTCTAAACATGGAAGACCAGACTAGGCCAAGCAGTTGCCAGTTGCCTCTTCTACTGCAAATCCTCAGAATGGTAGTCCAACCATGACCACTGCTCCTCAGTCTGCCTCAACAGTTTCTCTCAGCCATGAAGATTTTGAGCATCTTCTAAAGATGGCTCATGGAGAACCAACTATGCCCTCTGCCTCCTTCGCCAATGCAGGTAATTCTGTTAGTGCCTCTACCCAAAATAACTCTGATCTCATTAACCAGGAGCCATAACTATCTTTCTTTTTCCAAGTTTTCTCTAATTTCTAAACCTCTTAAGTTTGGCTGGTTGATGGGAGACTTGCCCCAGCATATGGAAAGGATCGTATACCTTTATCCCTTGACCTTACCCTAGAAGAAGTTCTCTTAGTTTCCCTCATTTCTCACCAGTCTTCTCTCAATCAATAAGTTATGTCTTGATGCAAACAGTCAAATAACCTTTTACTCTACTCATTGCTCTTTTCAGGATATGGTGTCGAAAAAGAAGATTGGTAGTGGCTCAAGTAAAGGAAACTCTACTATCTAGAAATAAAACAACCTGGAGTCTCATGTTCGATGGTGTCTTCTTCCATGTCTACTGCAATGCAGTGACATTCTAGGTTAGGTCATTTAGGTAGGTTAGGTCGTTTAGGTATCAATAAAGTGAAGCTAGTGGTTCCCACCATTGGAAGTATATCTCACGTTAATTGTGAGGTTTGTCAGTTGTCCAAGCATCATAGGATGTCGTCTCCAAAGCAGTCCTTGCCTACTACTTCTCAGCCTTTTGATCTAGTTCACACTAATGTATGGGGACCTTTAAATGTACCGAACTTTGGTAAATTTAAGTATTATATAATCTTTGTTGATGACTATAGTCAAATGACTTGATTATATTTGTTGAAAGAAAGAAGTGAATACCCTCATTGTTTCAAACATTTGTTGGTCAAATAAAAACACAGTATTTTGCTGTGATAAAGAAAGGTAAGGTGTTAGGTTTGATAATGCCCTCGAGTATATGTCTTCTAGTTTTCAAAAATGTATAAATGATCATGGGATCATTCATGAAACATCTTTTCCACATACTCCATATCAAAATGGAGTATCTGGGAAACATAGACATCTACTTTAAGTCACAAGATGTCTCCTGCCAAGCATGTCTATTCCTAAGTCTTTTTGGCCTAAAGCATTATTAACCTCATGATTCCTAATCAATAGAACTCTAAGTTCAGAGTTACGCAACAGAACTCCTTATTATATCCTACACCCAAAAGAAAACGCAATTTCCTATTAAACCAAGAGTCTTTGGTTGCACTTGTTTTGTCTATCTTCACCATGGTCGACAAAACAAGTTATCCTCTTAAGGCAGTCAATTGTATCTTCCTAGGGTACTCTAAAACTCGAAAAAGGTATGTTTGTTACCTCACCCTTAACGAGGAAAAGATATATCACAACAGATGTAACATTCTTTGAGAATAGTCCTTATTACTCTCTCAAATCTCAAACACTCACTGACCTACACCCACCCGAAGTTTCTCTTCCTATAGTTGTGTCACCTGACCAAGATGTCAACAAGATTTGCTGATCCTCCTCAAGTCTATCAATGCAGAACTAAATTCACTAGGTTTGCTAATCCCCTCATTTTGTATAAAAGAAGAGATAGAGAGGATCCAAATACTACTACCATGCATCAACTCTTTTACCTACTACATCAAGTAATGCAGCTCAGTCACCTCAATTTGCTTTCACCCTATCAGCTATTTCAATCCTTACCAGTCATTAAGAACCCACGTTAGATCTTGGATGGTATAAAGCAATGCAGGAAGAGATCTCAGCACTCCATCACAATAACACTTGGACACTAACTCAATTACTGGCAGGTAAGAAAATAGTAGGGTGTAAATGGGCTTACATAGTAAAGTTTAAGTCAAATGGATCAACTGAAAGGCTGAAAGGAAGGTTTGTGGCCAAGGGTATACATAGCCTGCTAGAGTTGACTATGAGGAAACATTCTCACTGGTGGCAAAGCTTGATTCAGTGAGGATTTTATTCTCCATAGCAGTAAATCTTGGCTGGCAACTACGCCAACTCCATGTGAATAATGTTTTTCTTCATATAGACCTACAAGAAGTGTACATGCAGCAACCACACAGGTTTACTGCTGAGGAAGAGTCTACAAAGGTTTACAAATTGATCAAGCCAAATTATGGATTCAAACAGTCACCTCGTACTTGTTTTGAGAAGTTAAGTACCATTTTAATAGATTTAGGGTTCACTAGAACCAACTCTGACTACTCTTTGTTTGTGAGAAAAACAAAATGTATTGTTTTGATCGTTTATGTAGATGATATCATCATATCAAGATCAGACTCAGCTGGGATTGCAAAAGTTAAGAGGAGCTTGCAGTCTAAACTTCAGATCAAAGACCTTGGAGATTTGCAATATTTCTTAGGCATTGTTAGTGTTGAGAAGTGACAAAGGTATCTTATTGTGTCAAAGGAAACATTTTGTGGAAATGCTGCAAGAGACTGGCCTATTAGGACTAAAATCAGTACATAAGATAAGTCCGTGGTATAGTTATATTTTCCCTATATTTTCTCTACTCTTAAGTGCTAAATTGTGCCTAGTGTTCAAGATTTTTAATGGCGTCTTATTGTGTTTTCATTGATTATCTTTAGTTCAGGTATTTTTAATTTTTGTTTTGTGTTAATTAATTTTAGTATTATATAAGGGTATTAGTTAAAGTTTAATCCGTTTTGAATGTTGTAAAGATATGGAGTGAATAAAGCAAGAAGACCATAGGCAAATCAAGGAAAATATGAAGAAAAAAGAAGAAAATTCGGCAATAAATCAAAACCGCAACCTTGGTTTGAAGGGGCACTGAGAAGAACGAAAAAAATCAAGGAAATTAAGACCACCGCTCAGATTCTAGAGAGTTTGAGGGTCGCAACACTACTAGACATTAGAAATTAATATAGTAATTAATGTTGCGGCTTAATTTCTAGGGACTTTCACAATCACGGTGCTGCGAAGCATAATTTTCAAGAATTTTAATTAGCACCGCTGCACTAACGAGTGAAGGTCGCCCAACTCGTGTGGGAAAAGACTAAGATAATACCGAATTTAATAAACCGACTTCCACATGGAAAACCCAGACAGTTAAAGCTATAAAAGAGATGTTAACACATGTTTTGGGGACTTTTCTACATTGCGACAACATTAGTGCTTTGCATCTGACTGTGAATCCCGTCTTCCATGCTCACACTAAACGTGTTGCAATTGATTTCCACTATGTCAGGGAGCAAGTAACATTGAAATTTCTTGTGACACGGTATATTTCTTCAGAACAACAGGTGGCTGATATCTTTACAAAGGCTCTTACTGCTACCAATTTTATTAAGTTTCTAATCAAATTGGGCATTTTATCTTTCCAATGCTCAGTTTGGGGGAGGATATTATGGATAGGGATAACATTGATTGATTACTTATTAATTATGTTGTAATTACCTATCAATCAACTGTACTGATGGGTTCTCAAGACCATCATCAGGTCCTGTATAAATACTTGATTACAATAGAGTGAAAGTAAGCCTTTGCACATATTTGTTATCATGGTATCGACTTTTTCTTCGTATTTTTGGACCTCTTTTCAAAGGTTTGGTTCTCTCAGGGCAAATCAATAAAGAAGAGATTGAAGATTCAATGTAAGGTAAGAGAAGATATCTATTAAAGATTAAATCATACAAGTTTTCTTTTTTCTTTTCTTTGCATTTATTGAATATCATTATGAACTCTTCAAGTACTCTTGTTATGGTTTTATTTTTATATTTTATAAAGTAAATTTAATATATGCAAGAAAGTAGATGGATTTTAGACCACAAACTTAATATTTTATATTATTTGAAATTAAAATTATAGATTTAATGTATGCAAGAGTAAATTGATTTTAAACCAAAGCCTTGACATTTTATATTAGTTGAAATTTAAATTATTATTTTTTCATGAGTTGTGGTTTATTGTGTTTAATGTTTTTATTTATTAAATTAATTATTGAAGCATAGTGAATTTTTTAAAAGAAAAATTATAATAAATAATTAATTGAACGATAAATTGATTATACTTTATTTGTGAGGGAGTTATAAAACATGAGCTTAAATTGAATACGATTAGTCCAAATATAAGTCATTCAATGTTTATGTGGTATGTTAAGCTTTAACGAAGTCATGAAATTTAATACATATCAGATTGAAATTAATGAAGAATAAACCTGAATATGGATATTTGAAGTAATGATTTCTCAAATAGTTAATTAGATACGAAAGGGATAATTAAATAGTATAAATTCCACCATCTCATAAAAAGCAATAATTAGATTTCTTCTTTATAAATATTTTGTCAATGATTGGTTTAAGTCAAATCAAATCTCTAATATAATATTCGCATATTGAGAAACCACAACCTAAAATTATATTTTCATTTTCATTTTCGTTTATTTTTAATTTAGAATTAAGTTAGATGAAATCTTAAAAATTCGTTTTCTCTTGCTCTTAAATAATTAGTATAAGGTTTTAATTAATTGAATACCTATTCCTCGTAGGAACGATACTTGACTCATTCATTACATTACTTAATCACGACTAGTGCACTTGCTAATTACAATAAATTCACATAAAAATACTCCTCTTGAAACTTCTCTCAAGCTAGAACCTCAAAAAGGAGAACCCTAGGAAGAACAGTCAAGGTCTAGAAGGTTAGTAAGTAAACTATTCTACTTAATTGTGACGACCTAACATTTCATTTGGTGTGAGTATGGCCGATCACAAGAATTTTGAGATACTTGAAGAAAGGTCCCACTTGAGGAATGCCCTATCAAAATATAATAGTATCAATCCTTTACAGATTCAAGTGTTTGCTGACTCAGACTAGGTAGGTTCAACAGTCAATTAGTGGGTATTGCAACAGTCTTGGAAGGAACATGGCGCGTGGAAAAGCCAGAAACAAAATGTGGTGGCTAGATCCAATGCAAAAATAGAATATAGGGCAATTGCAAAAGCCTCTACCGAACTAACTTGGGTAAAAGTGATATTGGAAGAACTAGGGTTTACAATCAATGAACCAATGGGATTGTGGCGTGATAATGAGGCAACCATCCATATAGCAAACAATCGAGTCTTTCACGAGAGAATAAAGCATGTTAAAGTTGATTAACATTACATAAGAGATCAGATGAAGAAGAAGATTATTGATTTGACATATATTAGCATCAGAGTTCAGATTGCTGTCATCTTCACTAAAGCTCTCCCCAAGGTTCGACATGAAGAGTTGTTGTCCAAGCTATGTTTGGATACCTCCCTCTCATAGCTTGAGGGGGAGTGTTACAAGGTTAATAATTAATGTGTTACATATGTTGTACAGTTTAATGTGTGATGCATAGATTATGTTGACCTGTTCTAAGATATTTAAGAGTCTGAATTCAAATCATACTTTGTGTATATCCTATCCATAGAAATTAGGGATCAGTTGTAACTACTCCAGCTCTTTAAAACTCCTAAAGTATGGACGGTAGAGAGTGGCTAATTTCACCTCTATTCTCGTACACTGTGCTTATTTTAAACACTATCAATTTCTGTCTTTATGCCTTTAATTTTGTTTCACTCTTGCCATCATTGTCTAGATTATAGTAGCCGAACACCAAGGTATTTCCAACCTGATCTCATGGTCATCTCATAGACCAGCCTCAATGAAATCTTGCTGAGGTCTCCTCAAGATTTTTTGTAGAAGAGTATAAAAAGGAAAAAAATCAGGTTTTCATGTGCATTCTGCCGAGGCTGAGATCTAATCCAAATCACACACTTACTGACAGCAGAAGCAGTACAAATAGCATGTTTTGTTAGAGATTTACCTAGTATAAGGATAAATAATTGTCCGCATTGTGATGGTTGCAGCTAAGAAAGACTTAATGAATGGAAATAAAGAAAGTAACATAAACAAAAGATCTTTCAAGTATTTCGGACAGATTTTGAATTTCAAGAAAAGCAACAGAAAGAATGCAGCTTACTCCAAAAATCCTAAATCAATTGAAAACAAAAATGAATTCAAGTTTTTTCCCGCACAACTACAACATGGGACTGTCCAGGTTTCCCATCTCTTGGAGTCATGGTCGTTTCCTTCATGAATCCGAGACTAACAGGTGATCCTTTTTCTAAAATTTTTCTTTGTTTTAGTAAAACAACTAAGAAGCAGGAAATGCCCAAATAGCATATTCATGAGTAGGAGCTCTGACTCTAAGAAGACTAGATAAATGGGCTGTATTCCAAGAGGAAGCCCCCAAAAAGACAAAGGAGGACAACTACAAATTGACTAAGATAGAACCAATGTATCGCCAACCCTTAGAGATTGGTGATAACAAAGGATGGCAGAAGCTTCCAGACACTTCCCAGCCACAAACACTCAACCATCTCTACTCATTGCATATGTGAAAATATTCTTTAAATTAAGGTCGGTTTCCACAAAAAAGACACCGTTGGATTTCATTAACAAAAGAAATTCAGAAATAATCCAAAAGGAATTGCTCAATTAGAATAGATGGCACACCTTCATAGGATCTGATAATACAGCATAAGCCTCTCCAATCATTTTGAAAAGTTTGTCCGCATCCCTGTTAACCTCATCTGAAATTTCTTTCCAAAGGTGATCATCACAATTCTCAGTTCTTGCTAAGAACTGACCAGCCTATGCACAAAATTTTGCATGACAGAGTGTATTAGCCATATATTACAAAAACATGAATCCCACAAAAACTTTTAATGAAAGAAACAGTCCAACGCTCTCAATGAAACATTTCTTAAAAAAATATTTAACCGTGCTTTGGACAGGTTTTCTGAAAAAATACTCATATAACCGAGCAACAAATCAATACATCCATTACAATCCTATATCAGTGCCACTTCTGTACTTCAGATAACTGGAAGCATAGGGCCACAGGACTTGAATGGTTGAAGCAATAACATCAGCCAAAATAGCTCTCCGCTTCGTTATAAATCTACTCACTCAAGTTGAAGTCATCATAAACATTTGCCTAAGTTGTTTTTTCAAACACAATTTCCACACAAAAAAAACTAGCATTAGGGATAAGAAATGAATAATAACAATCATTATTTTGCAACTGCAGTTGACATAATTGTGTCTATAGAGCAACGTAATCAAAATGAAGTGCAGAGATGGAAGGCACTGTGCTTAAACAGAAAACAGACAGGCATGGCTACGATAATATTCATGATATTATGGCCTTGGGAAGCCTCAAAAGGGCTGCTTAATTTGAATCCGTAGTTTCACAATTTCATCGTAATTTTTAAGTAAGCAGCCCACTCATATTGTATTATCAAAACACTTGTTAGATATAGAACAAATCTGAATGTAAAGCTTGTACATACAGGATAGGATAACGATGACCAATAAAAGCAACATTCAACCATAATCAAAGAGATTTTCACAAACTGCTAAAATTCAACTTACAAGCAACCTGAGAAGTGCTGTTAGCCTGTAACTACCACCAGAAAAAATAAATGACAGCATACAAGGTGCAAAGATGCAAGGCCAACACTAGATTGTATCAGCTGTTTAATACATGTTATAGTAAGGCCAACTTTCTGCATCCAAATGAAAACAAGAAAATCACCGGCACAATTGCATCTGCTGTTTTAACTAGTGAACTGCAATCTTACAGCCCTTAAAAGCATAATTCGAAGCCTCATGCAAAATTCTAGAAATCGTTTACAAACATAAAAAAACACAATAATTGACAAGGTTGCGAGAAGTTAAGCCTACCCTTGTAAGGATGGTGTCTAAGCGCAGCTTTTCGGTATGCTTTTCTGATCTCCACAGCAGAGCTTGATTGATCAATTCCCCTGTTTGTATGGTCATCATCATCATACTCATCAAAAAAAAAAAAATCCAATCATCTCTGTTATGATCTACTTAAAATAATGGATACATTATCCAATAAGAAAACTTACAAAATCATATATATATCCAAATGAGTTTCTTTTCTTGCTTCCTGTTCCATTAAAGCCAGACGGGCACGGGCTTGTTTTAGATCATTCACGGGGTTCACCACTTGTCGGGTTTGATCAGAGTTGTTCTTTGCCTTCTCTTCAAGAAGAGTCACAATTCTTTGAAGATCAGCAACAGCACGTCCATAATCCCGAATAATCTCAAGCAAGGTGGCCCTCCTTGATATTGCCTTTAAAGAATAGACATCAGACATTTAACAGCAAAAGGATAGTAAAGCTCTAAAAGAGCCTCTCTCTGTCATCTGAGCAAGATGTTCTAAGTTAATTAATAATGCCATCAATGCATTCTTATTTCTTAACTAGAGAAACTGTTGTTATTAGTAAATCTGGAATAATTCATTTTTCCCCCCAAAATAACACAGCCACACGCAACCTGGTAGAGCTGGAGGATCTTAAGTCTCTCCACGTCCACTAAAAAATGACTAAATGAAGGGATATAAAAATTCCTAAACGTTATATCTCACTCTCAATGATAAAAAAGATGAAGTTTGACTATGCTTTCACAGTTAAACCACTAAATGTTTGCCTCAAGTCTATGAGAATTTGCTTAGTTTCAGAAAAGAAAACAGACAGAAAAAGAATGAATATACCTTTGGATAATGTGGGTCAAGGGCAATAGGTAAACTGCAATCAGCAATTGCATCTGTCATTTGACCTAAACATTGGTAAGCAGCGGCACGATTACAAAAGCAAATAGCAGTGAAAGGGCGTGATTCAACATTGCATGCTAAAGCAGCAGTATAATGCTCAACAGCTTCTAAGTGTTTTCCTGCTTGAAATGCCTTCTATAGTGCCTTTTAAAACTGATCCTCTTGTAGAGCTAAATATTACATTCGGACGTCCTTCATTTTCAAAGTTCTCTTTGGAGGACAAAAAACTTTCCTGGCATGAAGTTTGGGGATCACGTGGGTCTTAACGAGGCATGGATGGCTCACTCTTCACACTAGTGAAAACAAGTGGTGGCCTAATATCAGCCTTATCTGTGGAAGCATCCACATAATCATTTCTAACAACACCAACACCCGATAAATATAATGATGAAGAAGAAGACACATTAATAGTTGTATACTTCTCTGAGAAATCTTTCCCTGCAACAGACTGCTTTTTTTGCAGACACAACTTCTCATGCACCTTCCCAGCCTGAAATATGAATGGTGTAGGCAAAGATTTAGGCTGCTGGTAAACGTCAAATGTGTTTCCACCAATATTTTGTATCGAGTCTCCTGAAAAGTTTCCACCAGTGGGATGCACCTTCTCAGGCTCAAAGTGAATATCACTAGGCATCCCACTATCCTGATGGGTACCAGGCTCACCTACTTCATCATTTTTCAACTTCATATTTGCAGCCTTGTCACTGGACGAAGTAACTTTGAATTTGTTGCTTCTATTTTGACCATAATTCCGAGAGGCTACAACACTAGAGCCCAAAATGGAGTCAGTTGGTACATCTGAAGGTGCACTAAAGCTTCCCATAAAAACAGAGCCTGCATCACCGCTCAGCTTTTTTGTGTCAAAGATATTCTCTGGAACTGAGGCTGGATCAACCACAGATGCAGAATGTAATCCATCAAGAATATTATTCTTACATGTCCGAGAAGATAGGGAATCTCCACTGTTGCTGAGTTATCAGTTGACTGGGAGCTTGTACTGGAATGCATTTCCTTAGGGAATTTAGCTCCAAGGGAAAACTTCATATTGTCACTGGACAAAGTACTCGTAGAGCCTCCTCTAAATCCAGTACCCTCCAAATTTACATTTAAACCCGTTTCAATTGAATGGTCAACTGCATTTCCAATATCTAGTTTCCTCATTTCGTCAGGTAGAAGCTTTTCCAAACTCTCTCCAAGTACACTTGACCTTGCACATTTTTCTTCAGACTGCTTAGTTCCAAACACAAAAAAACCATCAGTACTAGTTGTTTCGATCTTTGTGCCAAAACTGGTTTGATATCTTTCAGAATTCAGACTCTTCAATCTGCCATGAAGAAAATTCTCGCCAGTCGTAAAATTCAAACTCCCATTTGCTCCATTTTGCTTCTTCGCTCCAAACACAAAACCTGCATTGCCACTAGCATGTTGCCTTGTACCTTCATTAGACTTACTATCATTCAATACTGAACTCGACTCTAAATTACGATCAATCTTCACTTTCCACATTTCATCAGGAAGAAACTTCTCTTCATCAGTCGCATAAGGCACACCTGCCCTGATAGCAGAACGACCAGTGGCATCATTTTGTTGCTTAGCTCCATATACAAAGCCAGCACTGCCACCAACTTGCTCACCTGCACTTTCTTTTGCCTTGCTAACACTCAAGATTGAATTGGAAGCCAAATTACTTTCAAGATTCAAATTTCTTACTTTATCACGAAAAAACTTGTCTGTACCCTCATTAACTACACCTGATGATGTAGTTGTAGCATTGTGCTGCTTCGCTCCGAAAGTAAAAGTCCCATTCCCACCGGCAGGAGTCATGGGCACACTCTCGGTTGCGCCAGCACAGACGTTCATCCTCATCATTTCATCGCGGATTAGCTTCTCTACAGATTCGACAGGTTCGGTAGCCCCAATATTAGAGCTCCCATACACAAAACCTGAATTAGCGCCAGCTGGTGTCGGTAAACGATCGCCTGCCTTGCCGTCTTTTGAGATTGAATCGGCAACCGAACCATCTCCAGTGTCAAGTTTCCTCATTTCATCTGGAAGCGCCTTCTCCACATCAACGGTGATATCAGTCGGTACCGAGCTCGCCGAGCCCCCTGTCTTCTTGCCGGCCTCCGAATCGTTCCGTCCATCCGCCCCAAACACAAACCCACGCCGGCCCCCGAGCTTGCACCAGAAAGAAAAGGATTCCAATCGCGCAATCGATCTTGGACCATCCCAAAACTCCCGGACGTACCGGCGCCATCTCCGAGCCCCGAACCAGCTCCACCGCCTCCTCCCCCGGCTCCCCCACGCCCGACGAACTGCCGCCGCAGCTTCACGAGCCGCGGCTTCCTGGAGGAATGAGTCTTGGGAGTGTTCACGGCGCCTAAATCCATGGCCCGGGACGAAAACGAAGCCGAAGAAGAAGAACAAAACTGACCTGCCGCTGTAGGCTTAGGGTTTCGCAAGTCGAGAATCTCGTGGTCGGCGATGGGTGACCTTGCGCCTACGACGACGACCGGCGACATTGCCAACTTTGCCGCCTCATGAAGGGTCGACAGCAGCGAAGAATGCGAGGTTGCGCCTCGCCGGAGATCGGAGGCGGCGATAGTAGCGCAGAATCCGGATTCGGCGTGAGAGATGGGAGAAGAATAAACGAAATCTGTTTTTTTTTTTAAAATTAAAAGATTTGTGGGGGAAGATAAAGGAAAGAAGGGGAGGCGAAGATCAAGTGTCGGCGGTTTTAATTTGCCCGTTTTATTTTGTATTATTAGTATTATTATGTTTGATTAAGTAAATACCCCTCTGGCTGTAAGTCAAACTCTTATACGTGTCACTCTCTTTTCTTGGGTTGCATAAAAATAATATATAAAGAATATAAGTTTTTTATTATAATGTTCATAAAATATTTTTTAAATGAATGAAATTTTAGTACAAGATCAATTCTTTTGTAATAAATTATCATATATCAATTTATTTTTTTTATTGATCCTAATACTTTTATATGGTCTAAAATTAATATTAATTATTGAATTACAAGGATTGGATGATAAATAATTTTATTTAAATAAAAAACAAATACATCTACGTTACACAAAGTGTTTTAATATTATATATGATTAATATTTTATATTTAATATTAAACATAATACAAATTTATTACTTTTATTAGGATTTAATTCAATTGAAAATAAAAGATTTTTCAACTTCCCGCTAATATTTTTAATCGAGCGTGGGATGTCAACCCTGCGAATCGCGTCTTCACTTTGGGTTGAACGAGTGGGTTTAGTAAGGACCAAAGACACCTTCTATCGTGGAAAGAAATTGTACGAGTTAAAAAATAAATAAAATAACGTGAACGATGAATCAACACACCTATGATTTTTATATAGTTTTTTAGAGTTCAACTCGAATTACTAAGTCAGTCCAAAATAAGATTAATATTCACAATCTATTATTTCTTCTTTAATTTTGCATTTACACAAAATAGTAAAATCTATCATTTTTTTATTTGATATATCTTTGATTGCTTTGACTCTAATGCCCTTGTTCATCCTTTTCTTATCATCTAGTCACTAAAATACCCTCACAAGCGTGTCTAGAACATCAAAAAATGATGGGGTAGCAAGTTTCATCTTAATCTTAAGTCGGGAAGACCTTTAAATTATTTTCAAAGTAATAATTGACTGAACCAAACTGGTTCAGGTTGGTTCAAACCAAAATATGTTAGACCAAATCGGTTGGCGTACACAAACTTGCTTTCTTCTTTGTGTGCACTGGTCTGCGGGTGGTGTACTGTGTGCCAAATGGTGGTGTGCGCAGGCTTCAAAAGATGTGGGTGTGTTAGACTACAAATGACACACATTGTGCCTGTAACACCCCATTTCGGCTCACTCGTGAACCGACCAAAAAATGTCACCGGCGACCAAACCATTCGCTAATCTACTGGGTTTGGTTAAGCCGACCCGGATCTACCCTCAGCGTCTCAAGATAGAGATGCAAATGTGAAGTGCATGGATGGGATGTGTGGGTTCTAACGTAGTCCTACATACATGCCATGATGTGCAAGTAAACCAAAACCATGCAAAAGGCAAGAATTTAAAGAAAAAATCATTAATTTATACAAAAAACGGATAGAATCTCCCCTAAAAGTGCGATAGGGGCCAACCTGTCCACAAAAAGGGTATATAATATTTTATCAAAATATGACAAAACATAACAATCTACTGCGACATTCCATCGTTATCTCATTTGTTTTCATCTGAGCTGAGGCTGAACTCAAGGCTACCTAATCATTCGCATCTACCTGCTCATTTCATAACAAGCAATTCATCCAATTAAACACGTCAAAATTATCATTCACATAGCATTAATACAACATCATTATACGTTACACGCGGCAGGTACATGTGTGCGTGGTTCTGTGATGCTCCTCCGCAATCTCGACAGCTTTCATCACTCGCATTCCTCACCTACATATATATAGAAAAATCGTCAATAACGAGTGTTACCGGCCCGGAAAATAACTAATATCAATCTGGCACAGGAGAGCAAACTCTCTTGTTGAATGAAAAGCATATACTTCTTCAAGAACTCTCATCAGGGCGCATACGGGAGTCGTCGCCCTCGGGTCGACAGCGTCCCCCTATCTTTCACATTCTCATACCTCGGCCATTTCTCTATCGCTTCTCGCATCAAATCTCATTCCTTTCCGCCCTCTGCACCTTCCATATTACTCCTAGCCTTGAGCCCGAAGGCCGAGTACTCTCAAGCAGTCGCCTTTAGTACCCTTTGAAACCACAAGTCTAAACATGCACTGCAATGCAGTACCCGTGAACCTCCACACTTCTCCGGGTTTGAGGAACTCAAAGGTGGAGTTGTCAAGATCCCTCGGGAATGAAACGAACCGCACACCATTCCAGAGCCTACTATCGATTCACACGTGCCCGCTCGCGTGGCACGGTGGTCGGATTTCCCTCATTCAATCTCTCACTGAAAACACGAAAACTATACATAGATATAGGTCTAGGTTGGGATTTATACAATAGGCCCGAAGGCATTGTGAGCTGGATCTGAAGTTCGAAAACAAACTCAAGGGATCTCATCCTCGAGGGTTATTAATCCGAAAAATCGTTGTCTAAATATCCCAAGTTAAGTGGGATCCGATAAAATGCCACTTAACTCGTCCTGCACATGATAAATCAAATACACAATAGAGTTGTGTAAAAACAGAGAACGAGTCCTAAACGGACCTGGTAGAAGCTCCAAACGGGTCCACGCGCCTAGGCGGCAAGCTCCTACACCGTACCTACACAATCAAGCTAAAAACTAACGCCTGCATGATGAATCACACATCCTATAGCATGTACACACAATTAACACAATCACGCATCAATCAACACACATCAACCTATATCAATTCTAGCAAGTCTACTTAGGCTAGTTTGCATTAGATCATGATCATTACCTAGTTACCCTAATTAGTTTCTTAGCCTCCATTTTTAACACTACTCAATCAAACAAATTTCATATTTTATCCTTAATCAAATCTACATTTATATATATTATTATAACATACAATTCACCGATCCTAGCATGAAATTCTAATAATCAATACTTTCAAATAATTAAATTAAAATAAATTATACCTCGTGTCGTTGAAAATTGGCGACGGCTAGGGTTTCCGTTTTGTGGCTCGAAACTCGAATTCGGCACTTAGCGGCGTCCGAAGTTTGATCAGATTGGACCGGGTGCGTTCGACGGATGATCCAGCGAATTTCCTATGAATCCAATTTTCCGGCGGTTTTTCGGCTAGTGTCGGCAGTTTTTCGGCGGATTCCGACGATTTTTTGGCGATGATTTGGGACGGGGCAATCAGGGGGTCTATCGGCACCAGCTCGATGAGCTTGGTCCAATGGTGGTGTCAAACAAAGTAGCCAGGGCGGCGATGGCCGTCGGCGGCGGTGTCAAAAATGGGTGGCGGTGGCGACGTGCTTCGATCAGGGCTGCGGCCGGCCTCGACGACGGTCGGGATGATTGGGGAAACGTCGACGACAGCGAGGGGTGGTCGTTGGGGTCACAGCAACGGCGGCGTGGCCCGGACGACGGCAGAATCAGGCTCGGAGTGGCGACAGCCGAGGCGGCTTCGCATCATCGTGGCGGCGCGCCGGCAGGCGATCGGTGGCCGAGGTCAGTTGGGGCGACACCGCGACGGCGAGGGGACGACAGACGGTTGGTTCCGGCGACGGGGCGACAGTCGACGGCGGTGGCGGCGACGAACAAAGTGGGCGGCGAGGGTTTGGGTGAAGAAGGGTCGGGAGGGAGAAAAATACCCTCAATGGCAGTTTTGTAATTAAGTATTGACTCGATTCCTACTAGAGTCAAAATAATAACTAGTTCGTAATAAATTCTAAAAAAATATAGAACTAATAACCCACCCGAATGACATGCTCTATAACTAATAACCCACCCGAATATAATCCAACGCGTCGTAACGCGTTATTCGGCCTAAAACTATTTCTACGATCAAACATATAAAAAGAAAAAAATACTGCATACTTTCATATATTCTGATAGCTCATTTCTCACCATCTTCTTGACGTTATCATCATATATTCAGGTACACTTGACTCTCATCGCTCATAACTCACGGCTGGCCTCGACTCAGCACGCGGTTCATGAAACTGACTCAACTCGAACCAACGGTCAAACCGACTGGTTCGGTAACGTAAAACCCTAACTCGAGTCACGGGTTTTACAGTGCCTGCTTGAACCTAGTCGTGAATGCGATTGCAGGTCCAGGTCTAGTCACGATCACGACAACCATAGTGCAACTAAGCTGGTCATGAATCAGGCATTACTTGAGGATGTATATTGAAGTAAACGGGCACGATAGACCTAGATGACAGCTTTTCGGGTGGTTGTGGCTAGCGATAATCGCCTAGATCTATAGATCTTTGACTGACGAGTGATTCAATGTTGGTTCAACTATCGATAGCAGCACTAGCAAGCTGTAGTGGTGGTGGTGGAAATCTCCTCCAGAATTGATCTTGGCCTGGACTTTGTCTCCATATTCTGGCGACATATGAAGCTTGATGCAACAGGACTTGATTTGGGTTTATACATGAAGACAAGGTCGATCAATTGGAGGCACTTACTTGTCCTACAGTGGCTCCAGTTGGTCATATGAGGCTGGAAAGATGGTGGCTTGCAAGTTCCACACAGCGTCGATGAACCTCTTTTGGGTGGTTTTTTTACCACTGGTGGCTCTTTCGGCGATGGATCTCAACTTAGGTTTATTGACGGTGTTGAGGAAAATCTGGTGGCAATGGCCACCTAAGCTAGCCGGATAGAGGTCTACAAGTTGGCGGCCTTCTATGAACTTTTCTACTTTGCTGCAGGAAAATCTGGTGGCAATGGCCACCTAAGCTAGCCGGATAGAGGTCTACAAGTTGGCGGCCTTCTATGAACTTTTCTACTTCGCTGCCCCAATTGAGTGCTTCAAGGCGAGATTCTTGCGACAACGGCGTCAAACTCTGACAGGACTCCACCCAGAACTAAAGATCGTCTCACTAACTTCACTTTGGACACCAAGATTTGGTTGTGAACGGCCGGTGTTGGTCGGAAAATAGCTACTAAGTCAACTCTCTGTGGCAATTTTCTCCTCTATTTTCTATCTTCTCTGATCAGCAACTTCCTTTCAAAAATTCAGTGACTATGATGGCAAACTCTTACAGGACTCCACTTAGAATTGAAGATTGCTTCGACAGCTTCACTTTGGACACCAAAGTTGGATTGTGAACAGCCGGCGTTGGTTAGAAACAGTCATGAAATCAATTCTTCACGGTAGAATTTTGCTTTAAACTGCTCTGTTTTCATCTACTAAAGAGAAAAAACTTACATTTCGGGTAGATCTTTTACATCAAAGTGGTGATGAATAGTTTGACTCTAAGATAATCTCCAGCGGTGATAGTGATCAACAAGCAACAACACGTGGGTAAATGACAGTCTCTACAACTCCTCAAAAGCTCTCTAGGAGGTAGGTGACAAGCAGGGGATGTCCTTCTTTCCTTAATGGGTAGCAACAATAAGTTGGGGGGTCACCAGAGATGGAACTCTAGGAGGTGGGCGACAAGCAGAGGATGTCCTTCTTTCCTTAATGGGTAGCAACAATAGGTTAGGGTTGCTAGAGATGGAACTCCAGTGAGGGGCTTCTCCCCTTCTCTGTCATTTTCCTACTTCTATTCTTCTCTTTTTTTCTTTCAATGTACGAGCCTCCCATTTCTCTACGTTAATATGATGATTTTAGAGAACTCCCACCTGTAATCAATTATGATCATTGAATCTTCACATACCCAATTATTTTTTGTTCCTCATTTCAAACCCTCCAAATCTTCACCAACTTATTTTATCCTCTTCTTCTTCTTGTCTTTTTCTTTGGATTTTGGAACCACTGTAAACTATTTCTAATGATTAGCTGTGAAGGCATGAGTTATACCATAGTGTTCAATCAATTGGATTCAATCACATAGTTCAGACGAACAATTTTTTATGTTGAATACTAACATATAATTTATCACCCCACTTTGACTTAAATAATATATATTATATGGCAAAAGACTAATGTGATATCTCTAATGAGATAAATTGAAAGATATAGATAATGCATTGATCCGTAAATTTGTAGATTCTTAAATATAAACTCGCAAATAATCGATTATTTGTAAAAATAATAGTGAATTTAAAAGATGGTATTTATAAAATTATTACAATAAAGGTGGGTCAAGGTTGAAATGGAAAACAATTATAATTAAATTAGACATATTCAAACCTTGTAATTTTTTAAAAAAATTATAATTGCTTTTTTACATATTAAATAAAAATTTATATTATTTACAAAATCTAAACCAACTCTCAGAGCACGTTCAAATGACATATATACAAAAAAAATTGTAAAATATAATGCAAAACTTTCACATTTTATCTCTGCAGAATGTCAAATCACGCAGGTCTCAAAGTTTAAAATGGCCCTCAATAATTATAAAAAAAATGACTTTGAGAGACATGTAAAGCATTATTTAAAAATCGTTTGCTCCAGAGCAAGTAAAAATTGATGCGTCCTATTTATTATCTTAATAAAAAAGAAAAGTTATGAAGCGGGACCCGGAAGACCCACCTGGGCCCCTCCATAGTTAGGCCGCTGATTCGTCACCTACGATCTCCATCTTCTTCCTCCACTCTCCCCATTTTCTTTCCTAAAAACACGTGTTACCATTTCCTGCGCGCAACTGCTTCATCGCAATATATCTGAGAGAGAGAGAGAGAGTGCCCCGTTCGATCATCAGCGCCTGAGGTATGTGTGATTTCTTGGTCTTTTTTTGTTTTTTCTCTCTCACTCTTTTTTTGGTTGGTGGATTGTTATAATCATGCTACCAATTCGTAACTTGTTCCACAGTTGGATTAATATTTAAGGGCGTTTGTCTGGAAAGTTTGTGACTTGGTCCGAGGGGTGGGGGGAGTTCTGATATATATATATATATATATATATATATATATATATATATATTGTTAATAAAGTTGTTACATCTGCTACTTTCACAATGAAATAAGATAAGAGAAGGCGAGAAGAGAGGAAGAGTTGAGGCTAAAATGAGGGCTAAGCCTATGCGAATCAGAATCTGTATGTATGATTTACTATTGTAGAATGAAAAAGAGTAGTTCTCGGTTCCATTAGTCATGAATTGGAGACAATGTTAGCCAATAGAAACTTAGCCTATGCAAAAGGTTAACAAAATAGTGTAACGAGAAATGTATGGTTATTTCAAACATTAGGAATGATAGTCCCATTTATATTTTGTAATTTTTCTTAAATGTATATCGCTTACAAAAGTCAATGTATATGTAAAAGCGTTGTGTTAATAACTACATTTTTGAGAGAACAATGTTAGCCAAACATAATTTACTAAGCAAATTGATGTAACTTGCATTGCTATCTCTGGACGTGGAATAGCAAACCCAACCAGCGTTTCCTTCACTTCTGGCAAGATGTTTCCTCTCAAGCTGTGTGTGAGAGAGTATTTCATGCCTTTTTGGTTCTTCCATCCAGTGGTAAATTTTGAATTCTTATATTCCGAGAGCTGTATATAATCATTTAATGTTTGTTAGATCCACAAGCGTGTATAAAAGGAACCATGTATATATATACTTTCTTGTGTGGTTCATTCAGCTGCCAGTTGAAGTGAATAGTTGATTTTACCACTGCCCACTTCTGCGGAGCGTGGTAAATATGTGTTTACGCTGTGGTTTAAGAAATAAGGATATGACCCAAATGTGCTTGATTGACCTTAACCTCCCATTTTTTAATCCCATATTTGTGTGGGACTCTTTTATACACTGGATAATGTCATTTATTGTATTCGAAGAAAGGAGATATTGGCTTTTAACCTAGTCATGTCCTGGTGCAAAGTTATATTCAGCTATGATAACTCCAGCATATACAGGTTCTACTGACTTGTGAAATTGAAAACTGCGCGTTGATCTTTTTAGACTTGTGCAGTACTTCGGCATTGAGGTCCGACGCTTTTTGGAGCACACAAATTTGTCAAATCCTTTATGGAGGTTGGGCAAGTTAAAGGTATACTATATTGGTAGATAGTTCACATCTCAGTTTTATTAGAAGAAGATTAAACCAATTTTTTTACACTTATCGATCATAATAAGTGCCTGAAAATATGGATTGGGAATGCTGTAAATTTGCCGTTGACAATTATTCTCTGTTTCATGGTATATTGAAATTTGGAAGTGGGCTTCACGCCTGATTCTTGTTAGCCAAAGGCAGTTTAACTTTGGTTCTAATTATTATGGAATCTACGTGTAGAAGCCCTTTTTAGAGGTGTGTGGTTACTAAAACAGAAGTTATCAGGGAACTTCTGATTAAACATCTTGATGATGCCACGTTGATTAAACTCCATCTTTGACTTAACTTCTCAAAATTGGGATCTTGCATTTCTGGAATTGTACTCGCAGGTCCAATTTTTATTTAATGAAACTTAGATATATATTTGGGAGCGGGGCCAAAAGAAACTTGCTGTTAAAAGTACTTGGGGTTGGCACCGGATTTCTGTTAAGTGTTGGTACTGGACCTCCGGAAACTCTACAATTTGTTGGGCTTTTATAAGATGTATAGCAGCAAATTTGTTATCCATTTCATTGTCTCCAAACTCAAACTTCTAAAGACAATTTGATAAATTGTGCTTGAATTAACTTTTCTGCCTTTCCTGTTGCCTCAATTAGCTTGCGCTCTTATTTGATTTCTCATTGATTCTGGCAGATGGTGGACAGAGGCTTAAGCAGAATGAGTCACAGGAGTATGATAAATCCGAGTTTGACATAAAGAACGACGGTACTCCGGACTCAGCTCCTATCATGACGATTTCAGAGAACCGCACTACACAGCCAGAGATGCCCAAAGACAAGGAAACAAAAGGAGAAGTGAACATGGAAGCCAGTTTTACTACTGATGATGTTGTGAGAGCTGGCGGTTTTGGAGCTACGGATGATATTAGCAGCTTTCTTCCGGTTGCAATGGACTGTACTGATTTCGAATGTTCTCTTCGTGATGCCCGAGATTTTGAGGAGCCCCAGGGGAAATATCTAGGCCTGGTCTAGGCTATTTGGACTCGAAGATTGATAAGGATGCATGTGCTCTTAACAACTAACGATGTTAGCTGTCAACCTTAACTACTAGCAAAGGAGCATTTAGAGGGCTGTAATATATTGATCTATCTATCCGTATAACTTAAGCTTTCTGTAAGTAATTCTCCTGCTTGTATCTGTTGAAGATATCATTCGTTCTTCTATACCGGAAATGTCCATAATCTTGCGTATATCCTACAACGAAGGGCGTCATAATTTTAGCATCTGACAAGATTGTATGAACTAGTCTTCCGTTTTTCTTTTATTGATCTTTTGTTTTTCTTGGTTCTGATTTTTAGGTTTCATCTCATTAACATGTACATGGTAATGGTTGCATAGCATAAGCTGGGAACGAAAAAACAACCATTGGCCATTGCATTTCCACACCTCACTATCTCACATTCTGGTTATGTACAATGGTATTCTGCGATTTTTTTGATGCACAAGTGTAGTGCTGAGTTAACTCCCTAATGGAAGTGTTAAGCCTAGCTTTTTCCTCCAGAAAGTCCATCACCATTGATGACTGCTGTATGTGCCACGTACTTAGGTTGCCTTGATAGTATTTGTATTTCTTAAACAGGTGCCGTTTGCATGTTTTGCCATTAGGAACTGATTGTGAACTTTACTGCTATGAAAACAGTGCCAAATCAGTCTCCTTTGGAAGGTTCCTTCTCTTGAATATTTTTTGTCCTGGAGCAAGAATGGCCAATGGATCATAGGCAAATTTTCTGCGGACCATGTTTTCCCAACGGTCACCAAAGTGAGCTTTCCACTCTTCCTCTGTGGTGTAATGTGGTAGGTACTGTTTCATTCCTAGACGATTTTGTTCACAAACTTCTAATATCTTTCTGTTTTGATCTAGAATACGTTCCAAGCGGTTGCAACCTGATGAAGATGGTATTGCAGAAGAAAGAAAACCCACCAAATAGAAAATTTCTTCTTTGGGGGCGACGAAAGATGTATCAGCATTCCACCTGCATCATATTAGTGTAATCAGTTTCAATTGCCAAAAGTAAGAATTCTTTTGCCAGTAATAGTGTTGATGATTACCCGGATTGGTTGAGAGGATATATCAGGATAGGTCCATTATCGTTGTCTATAATAATACTTCCAAATACATTTTCTGCAAATTCTTGGATCTTACTTCTTGGTATGAGAAGATTTAGCCATGGATGGGGGACTTCCCACTGCCCTTGTGACCGAAGCTTTGTTTCGGATATGTGAACCCTGTCCAGGAACTTAAGATATGACACATCTTTTACGAATAAAGTGGAAGGAATGTAACGCAGCTTGGCCAAAAGGCTTTTAACGTCCTGCAATTAAACGAGGCGCAGATTACAAATCAGATACTAGCTACTATATACTCTACCAGAGTTATCATGCGGTGCAGATAGTTTTTGATTGCTTGATAATTCTCTCATTAAAATAGTTGCTTCTTTCTTTTTATTTTTATTTTTTGTTCTAGCATGCAATTCTATTCATTTTATTGATGAAAAAGAAGTGGGTCCAACCTGGTCCAGTATGTCTCCTTCATCTGTGTATGAATATTTTGCCACTTCTAGACAAAAGAGGGTTCTGCCGTCCGAGTTAAACTCGCTGGCTTGGACTGGGTCTTGTGGGTCGAAAGACGATCTCCAATTGTTAAGAAGGCCGGTCCTGTTTATTACCACAAAGCCTTCAATATAGTCAAAAGTTCTATCGGCCGCTATCAGCATCTCTTGATCCTTGACAAAGCTTGGAAAATCAGAGTACAAAACTCTAATCCATCTCACCTACCATTATTAATGTTATAAACCAGTGTCAGAACATAATATTAATATTGAAAATACAGTTCTTCCAGAATTAGTTAACAAGCTGGTGTTTTTGGCTTACCGTGCTAGGTGCAGGTTCAAGTGCAATTCTAGCTCGTGTTATGATTCCAAACTGACCCAGCCCTCCAAGAACTGCGTTGAAGAGATCTGCATTACTGTTGGCAGAGCAGTTCACCACCTCCCCTCTACCTGCGCGCGCATTATACTCCTATTATGTTCATTCATATATAAACTACTTATTATATGTAGTAGCTTATTTATATCTTTTAATTTTATGGTTGTATTTTCTTGTTGATATTTATTCGATGACTTACCCGTTACCACTTCGAGTCTATGGACGTTGCTTATCTGAGGCCCATGCTTGAATGCTTGCCCACTGATTCCTGCGTTTGAAAGAGTTCCTCCGATGGTGAGGTGAAGATAGTCTGTCCACGACCTCGGTGCAAGGCCGTACTTGAGAGTTTCATGCAAAACATTGATCCATAGTTCGCCTCCCGAGACATCGACGAATGGAAATTCACCTAGTTCAACATGCATCTTGTGGTGTTTCAGGGACTCCATATTTATGACGAGGCCATCCAGAGCTTGTGCTTGGCCTAGGAGTGAGTGTGCATGGCCTCTGGCTGCAACGGTGAGCTTTGAGCTATGACCCCTTCCATATATTTGCTTCATAGTTTTAGAAATGTCAGAAACAGTTTTTGGGTACAGAACTGCGAAAGGGAGGGAGTGATATCGGTTGCCAAAATCTTTGGCTGCATCATTTAGGTCATGATAGCTAAACTGCCCTTCAACGGCCAGGCCATTGAGCAAGGAGTGGCGAGTTGGATCCAATGGTGTGAATGAGACTATGGGAAGTTTGGAACCAAGCTTGATCTTAGCAGTGATGCTACTAAGCAGCAAGGCAATGAGAAACCTAAGGAGCCTGTTGTGGTTCTGCCCAACACCATTCATGGGTGGCTTTTCCATTCTGTTAGGAGTGTGTGGTAAGAGCAATTGAATAGAGAAGGAAGATTCTCCTTTTTGTTTCTTTTGTAAGGATAACAAAAGGGGAGAGGGAGGAGCTTGTGAGTGGAAGAGCGAATGAGTGAGGAGGTGAAGGGAGAGTATTTAAAGGGCAAGGCTCTGTGGTGGCTTAGTCAACCAATCTTTGTGTTAGGAGGAGAATCGTATGGCGACTGTCTACCTGGGTGGAGGAGTGAGCTTTTAAAAAATGCATTGGATTTTGCATTTTTTATTTGTTGAAGCTCTTGTTTATTCAGGCAGGTGTCAATTAAAGAAATAACCATTTACTTAAACATCCAATTACAAGCGCACACAAATTAGCTTGCCTGCTTGTTGCAGATCATGTCCATGCCTCCATGGTAACTAGCTATTGTTAGGAGTCAGTGATTTCACAGCAGGTACTAATAATTCAGAGCTGCTGCGTGTTGTAAAGAAGGATGATAATTATACGTATAGAGCTTATGCATTGCTGGAAAGGGTTCACGTAGAGTAGACACGGAGCTGACTCCCACGTGAAGTTCATATGTGGGGGGTGTTGGGCGGCACTGGAACAGACATATAACGAAGCAAACTCCGGTAGGGGCCGGCTTCTGGGCCGTGGAAGGGGCTGAGCGAGGAGGGAAATGGCCAACAAGAAAGTAACTTGTGTTGACACTTAAGAAAGTAACATCACTACTCCATCTGAGACGTTCATTGACTGTAAGTCACAAAAAACATCTCTTCCTCTGATCCAAGGCGGTCATAGATTGCCTATAATTTTTCACTAGAAATGGTTGCTTGCTGCTTTTTTCTTTTGGCGAACTTATTGGACCCATATTGAAAAGATGAAAGATCCATTGGTTCATCCCCACCAATGGCTGCAAGATTTTAGTCCTCATACCTCTAGAGCTAAAAGACTTTTCACACTCGTGAAAATGACCCACCCTCCCTGGAGGATCGACCACCAATAATAAGCAATTGTCAGTGATTGACTGATTTGATTTTTTATTTATTTATCTAGAGAATAAAATGCTTAAAACTAGAACCACCCTGTCCTCATTTGGGGGATGACTATGCTCAATTTCCTTCATTATTATCTTAATAAAGCATGCTTAATAACTTGAAATTTTTATGTCATGTTCTGCTTGATCAGTGCTCCTTTGAAGAAATGACTTGTGCAGTTCTACGGTGCTTGTTGCTATGGTTCTAATGTTAATTTCTCTTCCCACTTTCGGGGGGACCAAGTCCGTCTTTAGGGAGCTTATGATCTAATTTTTTTAAATCAGTTTGGAATAGGGATTAGTTGGGCCTAATGTGAAAGTTTAGAATACCAATTCCAATGATCATGGTCGTTTGTCTTCTAGAAGGAGAGCACCATTAGAGCCAAAGAACTGGCAAAATTTAGGCCAGCGTGAACTAAGTCCTTGGCCGACAATGTAATCCTTCGCAAATATCTTAGGCAAGTTGGTGAGCCACTTGGGGAGGCTAGCTTGCAGAGGTGGGTTGTTCTTTATGACGCCATACAGACCAAACTAACTGATGCTGATGTTGGTAGAACACAGTGAAACACATTCATGCTCAATCTGTGAAAAAATAAAACAGTACTTGAAGCTATATATTTCAACGTGTTCCATGCATATCATACTTCGTATATAAATCCTGCAATATTACCTCCACGCCTTTAATTTGTCTCTAGTCTTGGGTCCATTGATATGCATCTATGCAATGCCATACGTTGGCCGCCATTCATAATTTTCTCACTTTCATATCTTCCATGTAATGAACGGAGAATCGAATTGAATTGCTCATAGCCTCTTATTGTATGTGATTAAATAGATATACATTTTCCAAGGTCATGAGCTGCTTCGACCGATATATAATATTACCCTATCCTTTGCTTGCTCTTCTTCATATTGCCATGTTATGTTCTCTTCCTCTTTGGATATACTTACTCCGGCAATGTTTGTGCACCGTACAATTTCAGGGATCCAAACAGACCCTAATTAAGTAAAAGAATGCTTAAGGTATATATAAAGCGGCATATTGGGCGGATTTTTTTGTGTGTGCACTGAAACTATTGTGAATGATTCGAGTCTTCTCCGTGTACTCAATAATGGCACCCTGTATACTCTTATGCCATCTTTGCATTTGTTGGGTGTACGAATATATGGATGCCTAACTTTTTTTCCCATAAATGGCTTCCTTCCATTTTGTGAAGATCATTGATTCAACTTCTGTTCATATCCTTCTTCACTGATTCGTCACCTTTTCTGCCAAAAATTTTGAACTGAACCCACATCCTTTTGTATGAGCCAGGGTCTGCATGCTGGGTGCTTCTTTGTGTGAAGGAGGGGGAGGGGCTGAACTTTTGTTTGTTTTGTACATAGCAGTCACACCCAAATAAACAAACACCTAGCTTTAGCAATGAAAGACATACAGTCAACCAGGTGGCCACAGACAGGGTTCTGTCTGCAAGCCTCAAAATGTGAACAGTTGTCAATGCTTAAGGCATGCAATTAGCTCTCCTCGAAACCTTTCAAGTCGTGCTTTGTTAGGCCAATGGCCTTTCCTTGTCCCTATCCCGACCAGACTATGCCTACCCGATCGTACGTAGACTATTTTGTATAGAAAATACTACATTTCAAGTCTTCATGTCAGCAGCATGGTATTTCATGCATATATATACTTATCTTTGGACGGAAAAATTTTGGTTCGATCGACCAAAATCCTTTAAAGTGAGTCATAGTCGTTGAAACAGCTTCGTTAAAAGCATTATTTATAAGATGTTAAACAATTAGAAAAGCCAAGCATATTTAATTTGGAGCTTTTTAAATGATTAGTTAGACCGTTCAATTCCTTGCACGAAATATCTAATCAGAAAAAGATAAAACCTTCTACTTTGACGCATGCAATCTTTGCAGTACCATTAGAGCAGGTAATTAACTCAGCTATCCAATCGTCAATGTATATCTCCATCACCAATGGCGTTTTCTTTACCAACTTTATTTGCCGGTTAGATGCATTGGAAGAAAACCGAACAACACGAGATGTCAGGTAGGGAGACTTTTCCCAAGCTGAACGTGCAGAGACAAATTAGCTAGCATGCTGTTGCAAGGAGGAGACATTGAGAAGGATAGCCATTTAAGCAGGATCAATTAGGTAAAACACGTAAATGGTTCACAATGATGGAATTATTGGTCATGAATTGATCAGGGCATATGGAAATTTATATATGAAAAATCAACACACGACGTTGGTAATGTAACAAATGTTCCAATTGTATGGTGAACAGTTATTTGGCTGGTATGGTTATTCATATACGTGTAGTCATGTTCTGGCTAGGAATAATGTGTGATGCATCATTCCACTGATCAAATGATGGTCCTTTTGAATCAAACTTGTGTGCACTGATGCTGCCAGTTTTTGCTATGTGCCCACCCTGCCTTGAATCTACAAAGTTCTTGACGGCATGCATCCACTTATTCAATTTCTGTTTTTGTTTATTAAGTACGTCAAATTATATATATGTTTTAATAATTCTTAGGTGTGGGAAGATTGTAAGCAACATATTTTGACTAAGCCTTTAAAGGCGTGAAATTTCATGGCGCTTCACTTGTAACTAACTCAAAAGTATTGGAGAAGGAAATCAAGACAAACAAAACATACATCTTTTGTGAATTATGATCAGTGGTCTATAATAATTGAAATTAATTGTCTACTTCAAATGCCATTTAACTGTTGGAGTTACAAAAAACGACCAAATTATTCACTTATACCTGCATTCAACCACTTCTGTAATTATTAATTACTGGGTGATTCTAGTCCCTTATTATAAGTGATGATCAGGGATAATTGGTTGTATTTATGTGGGTGATTTTTATTTATTAATTTTAACTAGTATAATGATATATTTATTTATTTATTTGGTGTGGGTCAAAGGAAATTAAAATGGCATCCATTATCTGGGTGACTGGGAGATGTATATATCTCTACTTCTTCCATTATTTGCTAATGTTGAATTAGAAACAGTGCAATTGTAGTTGGCAAGTAACACAGATAGCTCGGACCAATTTTGGAGGAAAAGGGTAGGCATGCAACTACAATAATATTCCTTTCATGGCCAACCAATATGCATATCTTTTGTTGCCAACAAGCGTATATATTCATGTGTAGTCAGCGAGCTAAAACTTGTTTGACAATCTAATGTGTCTTTTGAATGTACTAATAGATCAGAACGCGTGTAAGGAACCGAAAGAGATCAAATTCTCTGTGCCGAACAGCAGCTAAAACCGAACCCAGATATTGTTCTAATCAAACGAAGATACTACAATTTTTCTGAAAATGACATGCATCGAGCAGAATGGAAGCTCGAGTCTTAGTCAATGGATTTCAAACATGGGGTTGTCCCTATAACAAGTCATTGAAAGATTGAAACTGATGCACTGTCTACTTCGGATCCTTCTTTTCCTGTATATGTTGGCCGACTGGTCCAGCAAAGACCAATTAGTTGCAAACAACAAGAATTCCATTATTGATTCCGATCTTATTCGATGCAGCCTCTACTGTTAAACTTTATTCGACCCAAGTTTAATTAATTAGTATAGCAAGGCATGAGCTTGTTTGATTACTTCGTGTGCATATATCCCACAAGAGTACAATTGATTCATATATACATCAATATATTTGGACCGCGCGCTCAACAGCATAAATATGTAACTTCAAGTACAAAAAATGGAAGCTTGTAAAAGAAAGTATGAAAAATGGTATTTTGCATAAAAAGTAATACTAACAAAATAATGTGGGACTATATTAAACTGCCAAATTTTTAAGAGCTTGAAGCCTGCTCAACTCGCTTAGGTTCAAAGCTAACTCGACTTGAGCTTAAAACTAGCTTGACTAGAGCTTGCTCCAACTCTTAAATTAAGTTATTATAGGTGGAGTAGATATATTAATATAAAGTAATAAAAGGGTGGAGTGTGAATAACAAAACATTGTGGGACTATCCAATGAAAAAAATAAAAAATATTATTTACCTAAAAGGGATTTGACCTATGACCTCTTCAATACTACAAACCATAACAATCATCCAACCTATCAAGCCCATGGTTGCATAAATCGGAATCGGAATCAGAATCGGTTTTCAGGGAGTCGGAATCAAAATCGGAATCGGTCTGAATCGGCCAGGAATCGGTTCAGTTGAATCGGCCTGAATCGGTCCAAATCGGTCATATACAAAAATTTGCCAACTCATAACAGAAATACCTGAAATACATAATTATATAATTTTTCAACATAAATACACAAATTCAAGTATTTATACAACAATCATAAAGGTATGTAATTATGACAATACAACGGTAGAGTCATACCTGAAAGAACAAATAAGAATATACCTGAAAGAACATACTCTTTATGTAATTCAAATAAGAGCAAACCTGAAGAACATACTCTTTATGTAATGAACACAATTTCATATAATTATATACCTAAAAGAGCATCACAATTTATCATGAGAATACCACAATATCATAAGTATATACACAATGTTACGTAGTGCTTAATACTAAATCATCTAATTCATCATCTGAATCATTTTCAGAGTCCGAATCATTATTACGAATCGGAATAGTAGAACTATCATCTGCATTAACACGAGACCCTGCGTAAAAGGAGGCATAGAACTCCCACTCATACAAAGTCCCTCAGGTTCAGGAGGCAAAGACAAATTATGTTGGGAGTTAATATGTACATTAATATCAACATTTTGTCCACTAGGAAGAGGAGGCAAAGAAAAACCATCAGACGTAGTAGAACACGATCCAATTGCAGTTTTCAATGTGTTGCCACTTTCATTTGCTACAAAGGCCTCTTCATCTGCACCATTATTGTTGCCAACATTGGTACCAAAGAAATCATCCTGCATAAAAAAGTCATACTTTATTCATTTCAATTCAAAAAAAATTCATACACAAAATCATGAATGTGATGTAAGCTTTATTTAAACATACCGATGGGGATGGGTTATCCCGTTCTCCAACCCACTCATCTAACGAGTCTTCTAAACTCAAATGTTTACTAACTGCATTATATTTATGCCTCCACCTCAACTCGTTTTCTTTGACCCGCATGCTATAATGAACATATACAAGATCATTTACTCTCTTCCTTGCAAGTCGATTTCTTTTTTGGTATGTACTTTGTCAAAAGTGTTCCAATTACGTTCACAACCCGATGATGATGAAGTTTGACTAAGTATTCTAATAGTTATTTTTGACTAAGTATTCTAATAGTAATTCAGTGCCTGCTTATGTTCTAGGAAACTAGCAATCGTCAAAAAATGAATAGCAAATCGAGTAGCCCCAGGTCTCACCAATTCATGCCCATTTGTGAAATTATTTCTCATAAGAGCCAACAACCATGAGTGGTTGTATATTAGTTTGGTGACTTTTTGTGCATTCATAATGCATGTTCCAACTTTCTTAATTTTTGCACAGTCCTTCAGCATCAGGTTTATACAATGGGCAGCACACAGAGTCCAAAATAAATGCGGTCTCTTATGTTCTAGCATCCTCCCGGCAGCTTTGTATGCCGAAGCATTGTCAGTAATGACCTGCACAACGTTTTCCTCCCCAACTTCTTCTACTACTTTGTCCAGTAAACTAAACAAATACGTAGCATCCTTTTTTTGTCTGAAGCATCAACTGATCCAAGGAAATACATTCCTCTTGGGCAGTAAACTAGAAAGTTGATCAAAGTTCTACCGGATTGATTGGTCCACCCGTCAGACATAATAGAACAGCCTGTTGTCTTCCAAGATGCTTTTATATCCTCTAAGCTAGCATTTATGGAAGCCACTTCAGTAGTAAGAAGATTACCTGACAAAGAATTTCTGCTCGGAGGTTTGATCCCTTGATTACCGTATTTACCTGCCACATCAATCATTTTTTGAAAATAAGGCAAGTCTACAACATGGAAAGGAATGGCACAGTGATAGAAGAATCGAGCAATGGCTGTGTGCAAATGCTCTTTTGCTTTCTTTTCTATTGCCGTAGCAATCCTCATTTGACCTGATGTATTCTTCTTCTCACTTTCAACAATAGGTGCCTTCCTCTTCCCAGTAGACTTAGAGCACCCAACACTTTGCTCCCGAACGTCCATCACTTCCATATCTGAGTCATTCAAACCATATGACCCTATTTCTTCTCTAATCCTTTCTTTTTCTTTTTTGGCTTTTTCCACATTTTTGAAATAATCTTTCATTTTTTGTGCATCTGCTTCAGGAACTTTCTTACAAGCAGCAACATTTCCTTTGACTCCAGCAATATGTTGCTTGAAACGATATACCCCTCCACTTATGGTTTTTTTGCAAAAGTTACAGATGACTTGCTTCTTAGATGCATCAACTGGTCTGCCATATTCCCATCCAAAATCCATCTTCCTTGTGACTTATCTAGTATGAGATCTGTAATATAAAAACACTCACACCCGACATATAACAAATCAAATGAATTTTAAACTTGAATCAACCAAATTGCACAGCATACAATTGATCGAATTTGTGAACAACATACAATTTCAAATAATTGCATACAATTGTAAACAACATATAACAACACAAAAAAATTGCAATTGTATAGCACATATAAATTTGCATAGCACAAATAAATTTGCATAGCACAAATAAATTTGCATAGCATGTATAACAACACAATTGCACACTCTCCCTACGAATTTGCATATCACATACACATTTGCACATATAAATTTGCATAGCACATATAACAACACAATTGCACACTCTCCCTACGAATTTGTATATCACATACACATTTGCACAACACATATCATGAAATTTGATATATAAATTTGTTCATGAATCCCAAATCAGCAATGAAAAAAATTTGTGAAGCCTAGCCAACAATTTGCAGATTTAATTTTTTTAAAAAAATCCAACTTTACATGAATCGGTCGGAGGCCCGGTCGGCGGCGAGTCTCGCGGCGAGTCTCGCGGCCACTACACTGTCGGCCGGCCACACGTCGGAGGCCCGGTTGCGAGGGCGGCGGCGATGTCGGCAGCCCGGTCGGAGGAACAATCGGCGGCCCTGAGTCGGCGGCGATTCGTGCGTCACAGAGCCGATTCGGTCCGGCCACACGTCGGCGGCGACGTTGCGAGGTCGGCGGCGAGGTCGGCAGCCCGGTCGGCGGCGAGCCCGGAGTCGGGGACGCACGGCGGAGGCGGAAACGGGCGGCGGAGGGCGGACGAGCGGCGGCGGTGTGGGGGGAGCGGGTTAATTTTAGGTTTTTAAAATCAAAATTACCATTTTACCCATGCTTAAATAATTTAATAAATATCATACCTAGGGTATTTTAATAATTTACCAAAAAAACTGATTCTTCCCGATTCACCCCGATTCCGAATCGGAGTCAACTCGGCCGGAATCGGGGTGAATCGGGCGAGTTCGGCTCCGATTCGGGGCCGACCGATTCGGCCCCGAAATCGGATCGGCTCGCTGCCGATTCCGGCAACTATGATCAAGCCTTATATGCAACAACAATGGTTAAAGTAATATTTATTATGATCATGCATATATAATAAAAAATTTACCATAATTGATACCAAAATTAATGAATTAAAATTTTAAAAGATATTAATGTATTAAATCTAATAATGTATATTATATCATCGAGTTGAGTTTGAACTGAACTACAAGTCGAGTTCGAACCAAGTTGTGACACCACAAATCCAGTTAATGCTCGGGAACTAAACCAAAATGTCACTGGTCCAAGTTAGGTTGGCTAACATGGACCTAACTCTTGCAGATCTACTTTCGACATTTCAAGATGAATGCACAAAAATAAACCTAACATGTTATTATATTGATGACATGTTAATCAATTCACATATAAAATAATTACGATGAAAATTGATAAAATTTGCACAATACGATAGACTGAGTCTTCCGTAAAAGTGTAATTTAAAATTCGTAAAATAAGACAGAATGAGTCTCCTTTAAAAGTGCAATGAAGGGCCACCTTGTCAAATCAACATATACAGGTGTGTGTGTGTGTGTATATATATATCATATAGTTTCATTCACACAACTTTTTAATCTATTGCATAATCATTCTGAAGTTTGGGTCTCGACCCACCTGCAAATTCTATTCACATTTCTCATCAATTTTGGGTTTTGACTTTCTTGTTGTACTTATTCAATGTGTAAACATATTTAATAACATGTTATCATTAGCAATCGTTTTACTGCATACATCATATCACACCACATCATCATGTATTGCATTTCATTACATCATCCTCAAAATATTAAATATGCTATCATCTCACATGTGTGTATGTAAGAGATATCCTGCTCCTCTGTGCAGGCTGACTCATCCTACTCATAATTATCACCTACATATATTATAAAAACACGTTAATAACGAGTGTTACTGGTCTAAAAATATAATAAATATTAAACTGGCTATGAAAGAAAACATTCGTGTACTTCTCGCGAACTCTCTGAAGGGCACTTACTGAAGAGCCAATAGGCTACAGACTTGGTAACATCTTGAACTAATTGCTCTACAGCTGCTAATACCTCTTTCGACATTTTCTCATTTCATTGTTTGGTTCATCAGGATTACTAGTATATCCTAAGTCCTCTCCTTTCCTTATAATTCTCCTAGCCTTGAGCACAAAGACCAAGTACTCTCAGAGAGTGATTTTAATACCCTTTGAATTATAAGTCTGGACATGCGCTATACTAAATAGTACTCGTAAACCTTTACGTTCTCCAGGTGTGAGGAACTCAACTGCAGAGTTGTCAGGATCCCTCGGGATTGAAATAGCCTGCTCACTAATCCATAGCCCGTTTTGACTGACACGTGCACCTGCTGATTGTATATGCAAGTCATTTTTCCTATCTCTCGTCTCACTGGAAACTCGATAAAACTATATAAATAGGTCTGTGAAAGGATTTATATAATAGGCCCGAAGGCAACTTGTGGTGGATCTTATTTCGAAAACATACTCGAGGGATCTCATCCTCGAGGGTTATTAATCCGAAAGATCGATCGATTAAGAGAGATTCGATAAAATGCCACTTAACTCGTCCTGCAAGTATTAACACAATACATAATAAAATAGGGCATAAAACAGGAAACGAGTCATAACAGACCTGATAGAAGTTCCAATCATGTCCAAACGCCTAGGCGGCAAGTTCCTACTTCGTACTTACACATCAAAACTAAATACTAACACCCAGTATAATGTATGAATAC
>JAURVB010000284.1:0-44570 GCA_033002965.1 Piper betle
GGATAAATACGGTTATACGAATAAATACAGTTATGATCTCCGAATTCGCACTATAAGTTTTCTTTTTGGTATACTTGGAGACCGGTGTAGAATTTGGAAGATTAAAATTTAAAGAAAGTGAAGAATCGTTTTTATTATTGTGAATTTAGGTATGCTTTTGTGATTAAATTTTATTTTCTTAATAATTTAATCTGAAAAAAAAAATTTATTAATGATGATTTTATCGAGCCTTACCCGTCAGAGCACTGTTGGTCTAGCATCTCGTAAAGCGCTTTGTTCGACCTTGAACGTGGAATCTTGCTGAGGAGTTGAGCCTCGCCTCCTACCACCGTGAAGAGCAACCCCTCAACTCTTGGAGCCTTGTTTCCGTGCTGCCCTCGTACTTGCTGCGAGAGTTTTCCGACCACCGTTTGCCGCTGCTGTCAAGTAAAAAACGCCGGAGCTTGCATTGGAGTCAAAGCTACCAGACTCATCACCCGTCGTTGCCGAGGAGAGGAGAAGGTCCCCTCTAGGTGTTGCCCCAAAGACGAGTCCGTGAAGCCCGAGGTTCCTCCCGCCGCTTCGCTTGTTGCTGCCATCGGAGAGGAGCCCACGCTGCCATTGGCCGGACCATGAGAAGTGTGAGAAGTTGCCCTGGGAGTTTTCTCCCTTTCACAGCGATGCCGGAGGTTTTTCCGATCAGTGGAGTACGCCTGCCAGATTTCCTACTTTTTCCACTGGAGAGGTAGACGGCCATCATCCACCTGAGGTCGCTGCCATCGCCGGAGGAGAGCCTGCATGTTGACGGCATAGTGAAGAATAGAAGTCGAGCGGAGGAGAAGAAAAGTGTTGTTCGTGCCCAAGTTTATTGACCATGTCCGCGTTGCAGACCACTTGTTTGAGACCGAAGCCCAGTTAATAGTTCTGTTCAGAGCCCATCAAGCCCACTACAAGCCCAGACTACTCAAGCTCAAGGCCAGGCCCGTCAGAAGTGAACCAGGCCACATTGCAGTAAGGAGAACCAACCCGGCTGGTTCGGTTCAACTCGGATTTTATTTAATGATCTTCTGGCACTCCGTTTTATGTGAAAGTACGTTTTTCAGCATTAAAGACACATTGGTTAGGTAATTTTAAAGATTTAAACACTAAAAGGATGAACTAAAGTATTCGAGTGGAAGTTATTAAAAACGAATTTATTTAATGGAATTAAAAATTCATTATTTTGTATAAAATATAAAATAAAAAAAGAGTGAATTTATGATTATCAAGCAGAATTTTTCTCAATTCATGGCATTTTATTTGTATTTATTTTTTATCCGCACGATTTCTTTGCATTGATCTTGAGGCAAAAATCTTGCGCTAACAAAACTTAATAAAATTGTTTATTTCAAAAGGAACCTATTATTTTACTTAAATTTATTAAATACTCATTAATTTTTGTCGACTTTTTTAAATATATTATATTTAATTATTTTTTTATAATATGTACCACATTAATACATATCGTATTTTAAGAGATCGAATAAGTGTATCAGTCAACCGATACAACAGCAAAAAACTATGCTTGTAAGGCGTGAAAAAACATCGAAATGCATGATTTCACAATATCAAACTCCTTCCACATTACCATCTTAATAGCCTATTATTAAAAATAAAAAGACAAGTAACCAAATTTTCCCCGCATTATTCATCTACCTAGTGATTGTGGTTGTACTCATCCGTCCATTCCATCCACAGCTTCTCCGGTGAACTTCTGCACCACCAACACCGACGCCGTTGCGGCGAACTGGTTCGACGCAAGCAGAGAACCGAAAGGCCCGAGCTCCGGGCACTCACTCCTCTCCACCAAGCTCTCCGTCCTCAACCCCTCCGGCCTCCTCCCAACCAGCACCAAATTGCACCGGCTCACCTTCTGAACCTCACCCACGATCTCCACCTCACTCCTTACAACCTTCTCCTCGTATTGCAACATCTCACCACTCTCTCCCTTCCTCTTCACCACATGGGCAAGAGCAGCTTCGTTCTCTCGTTCATTCTTCGCCTCCGTCTCTTTATCAACCGATATAGCAATGCCATTGTCGTTGCCATGGTTGGGATCCCAGTTGAACCTCACCACCGTGAGGTGCACCCCGGGGTGCTCGGCCATTCTCATTCCAAAAGCCAGAGCTTCCCTATCGTCGGCGCCGCCGAAGAACAAGACGGCGATGGACGACGATAGGTTGCTGGCCGAGATGTGAGTCTGCCCACCAAGCCCACGGTCGACAAGAATCCCCACCGAGCACCGGGCTTCCTCCAACACCTTCCTATTAACATGCCGGAACTCGGCCCTGGACGTCTCCAAGGCGCCGTCCAATCTCTGATGCTTGTGGAAAGGTAGTATTACCATGGCCACCCTCTTCCTCTCTGCGCTAACGCAGATATCCTTGTGCATATCGGAGAAGGAGGAGATGGCGGTCATGGGCCGGACGGAGACTTTGCTAAGCTGCTGGAAAGCCTCGAAGCCGACTACGTACTCGTCCGCAGCCGACCGCCGGCGCTTGTCCCAGAAGGGGAGGCCGTTCCTCCTGGCCTTGTGCACCATGAAGATGGCGGAGGAGCGCTCGGTGAGCTCCGTGAGGTGCATCGCGTAGACGAGGAGGCCGGTGGGGCGCTGGGAGCCCCGGGATGCCTCGACGAGGTTGATGATACTGGGGATGTTGAGGCTGGAGTGGAAGCAGGCCAAGAGCCGGAGCTCGGCGTCGGAGTCGGAGGTCTCGATGGTGCGGTCCTTGTAAGGGTGCTTGGAGAGCCTCGCTGGTTTGTACAAGGCGATGACGATGGGGGTGGTGATGAAGGTGGTGAACAGTGCCATGAGCACCATTATCGCAAATGTTTGGTCGTTCAATACGTTTCTATCCTTGCCAATGTTGAGGACAATCAACTCGACCAACCCTTTGGTGTTCATCAGAAAGCCGATCACCAGAGCTTCCCGGCAAGGGATCTTTGAGGCCAAGGACACGCCAACGGTGCCGAGGATCTTGCCGACGCAAGCCGTGACGATCACCAGCACCAACAGGCCCCAAGATTGAGCTCCTCTAATGGTGGACATGTCCGTCTTCAATCCACTCGAGACGAAGAAAAGCGGCAGGAACAGGCCCGACACCAGGTCCTCCACCTTCTCCACCATGGCGCGGGAGAACCCGCCTTCCTTGGGCATGATCACGCCCATCACGAACGCCCCGAACAGGGCGTGGATGCCGATGGCGTCGGTGGCAAAAGCCGCGGCCAGGACGGCGGCGAGGGTGCCGCAGATGTAAGCCTCGCCGACCGACTCGCCGTTGGGGAAGCAGCGGGCCACCCGTGCGAAGGCCGGGCGGACGGCGAAGACGGCGAGGCCGACGAAGGCGGTGCCAGAGAGGAGGATCCAGACGGGGACGAGGTGGGAGCGGGACGGGCCGTCGCCGGAGAGGGAGACGGCTAGGGCCAGCAGGACCCAGGCGGAGACGTCGTCCACGGCCGCCGCCGACATCACCGTGCGGCCGACGTCGGTGGTGAGCAGCTTGAGCTCGGCGAGGATCCGGGCGAGGACGGGGAAGGCGGTGATGGAGAGAGCCACTCCCATGAAGACAAGGAACGCCGGCCCGCTCCCGCCCTTGGCGATGGTGGCGCGGAGGACAGCGGAGGTGCCGGCTCCGAGCGCGAAGGGGATGCTGATCCCGGCCAAGGAGATGGCCAGCGCCCGCCTTCCGGTGCGGCGGAGCGATTGGAAATCCAACTCCAGACCCACCGAGAAGAGGAAGAAGATGAGGCCGATGTTGGCCAGCGTGTCCAACACCGTCATGCTCCTCGCCGGAAATACTGCCTTCTTGAACGCCTCGCTCCGCCCCAACGCCGACGGCCCAAGCAAAATCCCGCCCTAACATTTTTTTTGACAAGTAATTAAAAAAGTTGATTGTAAGTATGCGCTTGGTTTGATTTTGATAAAATATTTTCTATAAAATTTTGTTTCTATGCAATTATAAAAAATAGATAATATTATATTAATCACACTGATAACAGAGCGATGAACACTAAAAAAATTCTAAAAACAGTTTTTCCCTCCTTAAATTAATTAATATTTTACCTACGGCAGAGACAAAATAATACCCTATAAATTCATACAAAAAGAGAGCCCATTTAATTTAATCCATCAACGGTGAGTCAGGAGTTCATTCTTTCGTGGAAGAATCCTATTTATTATTGGATAATTAATCCACGAATGACTTGATTCGAATCCAACGAATAATGATTTAGAAAATTTTAATCATCTTTAAAAAATCATATATGAATTATTAAATAATCCTGCAATGACTTATTTAAAAACAAATGAGAAAAAAGAAGAGAGAGGAACGAAACGAAGGTTGAATGATCGGAGAACTTACAATGACCTCGGCGATGACGCGGGGTTGGCGGAGGGGTTTGAGGAGGAAGGCGAGGGAGCGGGTGACGACGAGGACGAGGCAAATCTGGAGGATGGCCAACGGAACAGCGTAGTCGAGAGGGTTGTCACCCTGGAACGCCCCAGCGGAGGTGGCCTGCATTGCCTTGCAAGCGGTCGCCGCCGCCATTGTTTCCGATCTTCCCTCTACTGGGCACAGTACAAGGAGTTGAAACGGTAACAAATAACAACTTCTGTTAATAAATAAATAGTCTGATATACATACACTATCTATGACTTCAATCTTGAACGCTAACTAACATCAAACTTCCTTAATAGATAATCTGATATTCACACATCATATATATAAAGAGATATGAGTCGAATCTGGGTAGGACTGTATGTATGTATACTACTAGATGGTTTGGTTGGATGAGGACCGTAGAATAGAATAGAATTGAGAAGTTGAAGTAAAGATTGTGTTGGGGATCTTCGGTGTGCTTATCGCAGTATGCAAGGGAATGTGCGTGATCCCAAGTTCCCAACAGAGACTTTTCTTTTATAAACCCGTAAAAAGAAGAGGATTTGGATCCATCTAAAGTGCATGTATGGTTTTGCGTGCCCTTTTTTTATACGAAACTACGAAACGGCTTTACGTGTTTGGTTTGGATATGCGTTAATTTAACATATCATGATATTAATATTATATATGAATTCATTATTTAAGTTAAATTTATAAATCAGACTGAATCATTTACCATTCTGGTAAATTCAAATCGCATTAAAATAAATCTAGTTAATTATTTAAAATACATGCTTAGAAAAAATATATTCAAATTATATAGTATTTATACATGTAGATTACGCTTAAGTAAAAATATATTTAAAAATATGAATAAAATATTTGATAATTTTATTAATTAGTGTCAATTTTTAAAGTTAATGAAATTCTAATCTTTATAATATCAATTATCCATTACTCAATCACGAGTATTCGACTCAATAGGCACCCTTGCCTTACATAGCTTGTATGAGCTGTATATTTAATTTGAATTTTTTAGTAGGTTTCATAAAATGTTTATATATATTAAAAGTTGATCGAGTGCATTAGTAAGAGGTTGATAAAATATTATCTTTTTTTACATCATTATTACTCGGTATGCACGTGACACTTATATTTTCTATAAAGTCTATATTGATAATATTTAAAATTAAATTAATAAATAATTATTTATAAATAGAGTTTATAATGTTTATTTAGCATGATTATACATAACCCAACTTTGGGTTATGGTTTTACCCACTTGTAATTTGCTCAGTTCGGGCCAGTCTCAAGTCGATTCAAGCGATCTCGAGTGAGACCAATTTTCAAACTATGAGTATAGGTCCAAATGGGCTTATGATCATGTTATGGTGACTGGGTATGCCCACTATACAGACGATAGCTTGAGTTAGGTTACAACAGAGCATGAGTTATCAGTGCCTAGGTAAGGTATATATATGATTTTTATGAATTAGTTAAGGTTTTAGGCCTAGATCTAGGTCATTACAGTATTTAGTATCATTTTGAGATTTTCATAGTATCTCATTTACATGAATCATAAGGATTTCATATCACCGGATTGTTCCCTTGTGGGCCTCGCTTGTTGCAGATTTTCACCTAATTAAATTTAGGGTTCAAAGCCAATATAGTCTTCTTACTTTAATTCCCAACTATATAGTCACTTTTAGGATTCGAGTGAATTTTGACTTTGGATAGTGTCGATCTGAGCTTTCCGTCTATATATATATATATATATTGCATATACTCATAGGTGGACCCCACTAGGTCATTAGTTGTTGGACATGCAGATCATGCCACATGGCAAGATCTAAGCCATCCACATCAGCCCTAGTTTTCTCCCATTGATTTTTCAGATATTTCCATTGATTTTTAAAATTTTTCACCCTTACCGCCGTCACCACTTCAGCTCGCCGCCGGCAAGTCTTTGGCTCTCCCCCAGCCACCGGACCAACACCCACATGACCGCCTCGAGCCGGCTTTTTATCTGTACCTCTCACGACCATCGGCACCGCCGGTGACGAAGTTTTTACACCTGAACTACGCCGCCGTTGCCACCATTCTAGCCGTTTTTCGGTGCTAGTGAGCCACCCCAGATTGATCTGACCACCCACACAGCTTCATCTTGTCAAGATAGCCATTTTGAGACCACCTATGACCACAGCCATTGTAACACCCCGATTTTGGTTCACCTAAGAACTATATCATAAATGTTACGATCGAGTTGAGTCATGTCTAAAGTTGTTGGTGGGTAAGACTTAATTAATTAAATAGATCAAATCAACCCGTTTGGCATCAAGAGAATAGAAGACATTGTTAAATATGCGTCAAAATACATCAAATATAAATAAAAGTAAGAAAGAAAATAATTGCGTTGAGCTAAATTGTGTGTAGCGTTTATCTACCCTCTTACCAAAGTTGACTTAGGAGTGCAAGATATACATATGTAATATGAAAAATGTCACTAATGAGTGTTACCGATCTGAAAAATAATTAGTACAAACTAGCAAATAGGTATTCTATTCCGCATAAAAACTTAGGAAACTTCAGAATTACCCCGCACTAGGCGGTAAGTAAATATACTTAAACAAGTGTTGGCGCACATGCACAGCTAATATTCATATTCATGCATACAACGCTTACACCCTCACATCCTCCATGTTACACCCTCCATGATACTCGAGTGGCAAAAAGAACGGTTAAGTTAGTGCCACAAATTCTGAAAATGTCCTACGTTACACAATACCCTCATATTCCACACTACCTTAGGGTTTGAAAGAGTACTAGTGTAGTCCATATAGATCTCCATACCGCTCACTCTCTTATTCATGAAATCCATAAAAATACATGTATTTATGTAATAGGTTTAAAGAAGAGGCTTGTATCATATATTTCTAAAGGTTTAGTTTGAAAACTAACAAGAGATCTCATCCTTCTAGATTTATTAAACATGTGTAGAAAATACGACTAAATGGCCGGACATCGGACGGATTCGATAAAATGCCGTTGATACCATCCTGTAACTAAAACATGATTAAACTTGACACACAAGGAGTTAAATAAAGATCAAGCAAAGGGAGTATCCTACGGACCTGTGGTCTAAGCTTCAAGCGCATTAATACATCTACAGCAAGCTCAGACTCCATAACCTACATCGAAACCCAATGCTAAGTAAAATATTGACATCTCTATATGATGTATGTTCGTGGTATATGCTCACATCATGAATACATCCTAATAAATAAGTCAATGCTAAGTAAACCTACAACTAAACATCTAGCACATAAATCGAGACATAATAAAAGAAATATAGAATAAACAAATAATAATTAATTAATTAATTACACTCATGAATAAATAGATAAATAATAAATACATAAAAATAATAATACTCTAATCGTAAAGTAATAATATAATTATGCTATATAAATACATGACTAAGCACGAGTAAATATCACATATACTTGTGTTTACTCGTGCTAGTAAATATATAAATAATTAAATAAATAAATACATAATTATTCTATTAATAAATAAATGAATAAAAAATTAGTTAATTTTAATTTATCATGAATAATAATAATATCATAGTTATCCAATACGGAATAGGAATTAAATACAATTACATAATAACATATACGTAACGAATAAATAAATAAATATATACAATTTAGTAAACATAATAAGACTAATATTCATAAGTAAACATAATATTAATAATAACAAATAATCACGTAAACATTCATCATATACAATAAATATATAAATACAAATAAATAAATAATAATAATAAATATAAAAAATAATCATAACATCAAAAGATACTAATCATGTGAATATGCATCCAAACCAGAGTTGCCGGTGCGCATGCATGGCTAATATTTTTATTCTTAAATATAACACTTACGTCCTCACATCCTACATATTACACCCGCCATGGTCCTCGACTGGCCAAAGCAACAGTTAAGTTAGTGCCACAAACTCTGGAAATGTGTTATGTTACGCAGTATCGTCACGCATGGCACTACCTCAGGTTTGATCCTCGTTACAGGTGGTATCAGAGCAACCTCGTTTCGTATTAGATGGTGGGCTGGACTAAGGACATTAGCTAGGCTGCCGGTCACGGGCCAGAAAGGTGGTCGGTTGGAGCTAGCAACGGGTTGGACTAGGGACGTGCTAGGTTGCCAGTCACGGGCCAGAAAGGTCGTGGCCTGGGGCTAGCAACGGGCCAAGTATAGGCATTCCGGGGATGAAATTTCCTAAGGTGGGTGGATTGTAAGATCCCTCAACTTAGTCCCACATCTAATACCTACTGGGAGAAGATCCTGTTTATAAGTGGGAATGGACTATAGATCTTTAACTTGGGTTAACCATTTTAATGAAATAACTTAGGCCATTACATTGTACTTTGGGTAGGGTCGTTACAGGTGGTATCAGAGCAACCAGATTCCGTGTTAGATGGTGGGCTGGACTAGCTAGGACTTTGGCTAGACTGCCGGTCACGGGCCAGAAAGGTCGTGGACTGGGGCTAGCAAAGGGCTGGACTAGGGACGTTGGCTAAGCTACCGGTCACGGGCCAGAAAAGTCATGGGCTGGGGCTACCAACAGGCCAAGAATAGGCATTTTGGGGATGAAATTTCCTAAAGTGGGTGGATTGTGAGATCCCTCAACTACGTCATACATCTAATACCTACTAGGAAAAGATCTTATTTATAAGTGGGAATGGACTATAGATCTTTAACTTGGGTTAACCATTTTAAAGAAATGACTTAGGCCCATTACGTTGCACTTTGGGCAACGTCGTTACAGGTGGTATCAGAGATTGGTTTCCCACTAGCTCACATTTTATCACTCAAGTACCTTCATGAAAAGTCCAATAATTTTCTTTTCCCACTATGCTGTGTTATTAATTGACAAATTCATTCGCTAAGAAACCTAAGTCATAACTGAAACAAAAAAAATACTAATGAACCATGATGGTTCGACGTTTTAGATGGCAGGCACTCGTAGACAGTCAAACCGAGCTCCTCCTCCCAATGTGAACACCGAGAATGTATTGGCACAGATCCTGACGGCCATACAAGGACTGGCGCAGGCTTCAGAAAATACAAATTTTGTGGTTCAAAATATTGTTCAGCGGTTACCAGGAGTGGTAGCAGGGCATGGAGCCTCAAACTCGGCAGCGAGTCCAAGAATCACCCCAGATGGTGGTCAGGGGAGTGCCCAAGAGTGGGCAGGGTTAGTAGACCCGAGCGAGCGAGGGGAGATTCCAAACCCAGTGCCACCGGTAGTCCGACAAGTGGTGCCGCCAGGGCTTGATGATAGTGACCACTACACTGTGAAAAGCTGGATTGACATTACCGAAAAATAAAAAGTCTTACAGATCTATCTGTGCCCCACTGCCATCAAGTGAGGTTGGCAACATGCATGCTTCAGGAGGAAGCATCTTACTAGTAGAAATCCATTGAAAAAAAAAACATTCCATCGACGTGAGATTTCTTCAATCACGTGGGCTGAATTTGTGGCAGCTATCCTAACCAAACAAACAACTCAACTGCCCATTGTTTGGTGAGGGTTGTAAAGACTTTATGACTAACTTAGTTGGGTCTGAGTCAAACCCAAAGAGTTGTCCTTGATTCCTGTGGTAGCAGAGTTTCCCGATGTATTCCTGGAAGAACTTCCAGGATTACTTCCTAAGCTGGCAGTGGAGTTCGCCATTGACTTAGCACTTGGAACAACACCCATTTCTAAAGCACCATACCGCATGGCTCCAGCAGAACTCAAGGAGTTAAAGAGTCAACTAGAAGAGTTGTTGCAGGTAGGCTTCATCAGACCAAGTACTTCACCCTTGGGAGCCCCTTATTCTTTTTGTGAAGAAGAAAGATGGATCACTTCGGCTATGTATTGACTATAGAAAAATCAATCAAGTGACAATCAAGAATCGGTACCCCTCACCAGTTGCGAGTAAAGGAGTCAGACATACAGAAAATGGCTTTCCAAACTCAGTATGGACATTATGAGTTTCTGGTTATGCCTTTTGGTCTAACAAATGCACGAGCAGCCTTTATGTCACTCATGAACACAGTATTCCACACATACCTGGACAAGTTTATTATTGTATTTGTGGACGACATTCTGGTGTATTCAAATCATGAAGAAGAGCATGTGAATTACCTGTCTATTACTCTTCAAGTTCTGAGAGAACATCAACTGTTCGCCAAGCTCTCAAAGTGTGACTTCTGGATGAGGGAGGTAAATTTCCTTGGTCATATTATCTCAAAGGTTGGAACTGCAGTGGATCCATCAAAAGTGAAAGCAGTCACTGATTGGCCACAACCTAAGTCAGTCACTGATATCATAAGCTTCCTTGGTTTAGCGGGTTACTATAGGAAATTCATTAAAGACTTCTCCTTAGTAGCATCGCCGATGACCAAACTAACAAGGAAGGGGGTCAAGTTTGAATGGAGTAGTAAGTGTGAGGAGAGTTTCCAGTTTCAAAAGAATAGTTTAACAACTGCATCAGTCTTGGCCCTGCCAAATGGTAATGAAGGATTCGTAGTCTTCAGTGATGTGTCTTGGTTGGGTTTAGGATGCGTCCTTATGCAAGAATGTAAGGTGGTGGCCTATGCCTCTCATCAATTGAAGATTCATGAGCAAAATTATGCAACCCATGACTTGGAACTGGCAGTAGTGGTTTTTGCCCTAAAGATTTGGAGACACTACTTCTATGGAGACTACTTCAAAGTGTTCCCTGACCACCAGAGTTTGAAGTATATCTTCACCCAGCATGACCTTAACCTTCGACAGAGGCGGTGGATAGAATATTTGAAGGACTACGACTTCCAAATCATATACCATCTAGGGAAAGTGAATGTGGTAGCCGATGCATTGAGTCGGTAGGAGATAGTCTCCGACAGCGATCCCCTATTCAATTTCTAGGAAGCTTTCCAAAAAGCCATGGGAACTCAATTTAAGTTGAGTACAACATATTATCCCCAAACTGATGGTCAGAGTGAGAGGACTATTCAAACTTTGGAAGATTTGTTGAGAGCTTGGATTCTTGACTGGGAGGTGACTGGGAGAAACACTTAGCCTTGGTTGAATTCACCTATAATAACTCTTACCAAGCCAGTATAGGGATGGCACCATTTGAAGCCTTATATGGTAGGCCCTGTAGATCTCCATCATGCTGGCTGGAGTCTACCGAAGCAGTTATAGTCGGGCCAGAGATGGTGAGGGGAGCAACTGAAAAGGTGAAACTCATTCAGCAAAGACTTAAGGCAGCTCAAGATTGACAGAAAAGTTATGCTGATACTCGAAGGACCCTCTAGAGCTCCAAGTTGGGGAGTTTGTGTACCTAAAGACATCTTCTAGGCAGGGGTGATCAGATTTAGAACATCAGGGAAGTTGAAGCTAAGATTCATAGGGCTGTTCCCAATCCTGGATCGAGTTGGAAATTGTGTATATAGACTAGCATTTCCACCAAGCCTAGCTGGAGTACACAATGTTTTCCATGTGTCAATGCTAAAGAAATTTGTACAGGATGAGGATCATATCATCACAAATTTTGAAGACTTAGAGCTACAATCAAATTTAACCTACGAGGAAAAGCCGATCCGCATCCTGGCAAGAGAAATAAAGACACTTAGGAACAAGGAAATTCCTTTGGTAAAAGTATTGTGGAAAAATTAGGGGTCAGAGGAAGCTACATGGGAGACTGAACAAGAAATGGCAAGGAAATACCCTAGCCTGTTTGTGGCATAGGAGTTTATATTTGTAGTAGCATGAACTGATCCCGAAGAAATAAATAAAATTAATCATGATTGTTCTATTGCCGTTATGATATTTTGGGGACGAAATATCTCCAAGTTGGGGAGATTGTAAAGACCGTGAGAAAAATTTTTGATGCGGATGCGGTCCGGAAAGGACCGAACGTGTTATATTCTTTACCCGATTAATTCTACCCGGTTAATTATTATATTTTATTATTTACCCATTTATTTACCCGGTTACCCGGTTAAGTGAAGTATGGGTGAATCGATATGATTGGTCATCACGATTATTATGATCATTAGTCGACCGGTCATGGTTCGACCTAAGGCCAAACCCCGTGTCTCGGTGGGTGACGACATGGTGAGTGGGAGGAAAAGGGAGAACGAACTTTAGCCAAGTGATACCTATTCATGAATGGGCGGTAGGGTAGGGTGTAAGAATTTAATTGAGGGACTCGTTGAGTTGTATATATATATAGTTGTGAAGATTGTGGTAAATCCTTTTCCCTAGCCGTCCACTCCTTCTTGTCTCCTCTCCGTCCCAGGCACCCTTCTCATTGCTGCGTGAGTATCTCATCCCTTTTCTTATTTCTTTTCCATTAGGACTCTTGCATGCATGGTTTTGATAGTAAGGATGTAGGGTTGATGACGTTCTTCACATCTTCTTGTTTTCCCACGTTTTTTTGGGAAGAAGGTTGCATGTTGGCCTGATCGCCACAATCTCCTTCCCGTCTCCCCTAGTTTTCCTTGCTCTCGGCTTGTGTTTTGGAGTGTTTTCTGCGGTGCCATGTCAAGGAGGCTTGTGGTTCAGTCGGTGGCTTCAAAATCAGGTCGTGCATGTAGCAACGCCTGATTGTTTTGTTGGAGACGCCTGGCTGAATTGAAAGATCCCTAACATCTTATGCATGGGGTCTCGTCGATTCTGGTTGGATGAATTCTTGGGGTTTCTTTGGGTCGTTTGGTTGTTTTGTTGAGCGCGTGTTGATATGTTCTAGTTGCTGCCCCTTGAGTTGATGAAGGCATCGTGAGTTGCACTACTGGTTTGTGGTTGATCGTTTGTTCTGTATAGTATGCTTGTTGTGTCTAGGGTTGCTGGTTTCTTCTTTTGTTTGGGGAACGTCATAGTACCTATTTTTGCTGGTCGTAGTGGTATAATTCAAGTAACTTAGGGATTTGGATGAATAATAATTGCTAAGTTATATATGTAATGCACATAGATATTGGCCTAAATAAAAAATTGGGTAATCCATAGAGTAATAAAATCACTGTAGTAATTAATTTGTGATAAGTAATTCATGTACTATAAATTATTAAGTCGGATGGTTTACTCAATTCCGACTCGAGTTAAAAAATAATACTAACTCGTAATATATCTTTAAAAAAATTATTCAATTGGGTTATGGGTAAAGTTATTAAATTAATTAATATTGTACGAAATTGCCACGAGTAATAAAAATACGATAATGATAAACGGTCGATAATTAATCGGTGTACTACAAACGATTAAATTAAATCGGAGGGTATAAGTAATTAATAAAATAAAGATTTTACCTTTACCATATTAAATTTAATATTAGGTAAACAAAGTGATTATTTTAATAACGAGTCAGTAATATTGAAAATGGGTTATTAAACTATAGTCAGGTAGAAATCACTCGTGTCGAACCTAAATAGCATAATGAAAATAAATATAATTCGAAACTTTATAGAGTCAAATAAGTTAAAATAATTGTATTAATAATATTTATGTAAAATAATACAAATTATTTTAAATAATTTTATTGAATAACTTAATTAATTAAATTACTATAAATAATTGTACATATTAAAAAATTATAACCGTTAACTAAATCATTAGGATCGGGGTTGAGTAATTATTACCGCAAAGGAAAACTAAATACTTGTTTATTAGTAATAATTATTTTATCAACTGTTATGTATTAATTATGATTTAGATAATTTATTTAAACTATAAAGTATGACTTAAATGATTATATCACATAAATAATTAATTATCTCACTAGGTTTGTTGAGAATTTAATATTTAATATTTTTGAAATATTACATGATATGTTGTCAAAATTTTAATAATGCTATATATATTAGACATTTCGTTGCATGCATTTCTACTCGAATAAAATTACACTTATGTATAATTTTATATTCTCGTTTACTAGGCTCTGGTCGGCCTGAGCCTAGATTCGACCACCATGCGCTGTAACACAATCGAGGTCAAGGAATTGACTCAGTCCGACACGGGGCCGCACTTTTAAAATTACTATGTGTGTCCGTATAATTATTGAAATGTTATATTGTCTATATAATTATTTGAAATGTTGTATTGTCCATATAATTATTTGAAATGTTGTATTTTCCCAAACTGGTATAATTATATAAAATGTTGTATTTCCCCAAACTGGTATAACTATATGAAATGTTGTATTTTCCCAAACCGGTATCCTTGTCGGCATTAATATCAGAATGAGCTGAGAAACAAGTTCTAATCTCAGAATGAACTGGGAGACTATGACTAATCTCAAAATAAATTGGAAGACCGCTTAATCCCAGAATGAGCTAGGAGACAATTTCTAATCTTAGAATGAACTGGGAGACCATGACTAATCTCAAAATGAATTGGGAGACCACCTAATCTCAGAATGAGCTAGGAGATGATTTCTAATCTCAGTATGAGCTGGGAGACGACTTTTACTAATCTCAGAATGACCTGAGAGACAAATTACTAATCTCAAATTGACCTGAGAGATAATTACTCAAGACTCGTGTAATAATAATAATAATACAACGAGTGAAATGATAAATAGGGATTTTATTGACTTGTTTTATTTAATTATGTGGCTTAGTGGTTTTATCACTAACGTGGAATTGCCTCTGCAGGTGAGCAGCATTGGACTAACGAATAGAAGTGTGGTTGGTGGTTCTTTTACCAACCTGGGTATGGTGAATCGATTATAAAAATTGGACTTCCTTATTATTCTCTTGTGTTATTAATGTGGCTAATGGCAAATGGTCTGAGACTATAGGACAGTTATTTTAAATTTTAGAGAACATGATTTATTGTTATGATTTATATTACATGTTGCGAGACCTATTTGACTGCATTTAAATTCATGTTCTGGGTGTTACACTTACATTAACTATTGTAACGACCCAGCCCAAAGTGCAACGTAATGGGCTAAGTCATTTCTTTAAAATGGGTACCCCGGAAGTTAAAGATCTCTAGTCCATTCCCACTTATAAACATGATCTTCTCCCAGTAGGTATTAGATGTGGGACTAAGTTGAGGGATCTCACAATCCACCCACCTTAGGGAATTTCGTCCCCGAAATGCCTATTCTTGGCCCGTTGCTAGCCCCAGCCCACGACCTTTCTGGCCCGTGACCGGTAGCCTAGCCAACGTTTCTAGTCTTGGCCCGTTGCTAACCACAGCCCACGACCTTTTTAGCCCATGACCGGCAACCTAGCCAACGTCCCTAGTCCATCCCACCATCTAACACGGAACCAGGTCGGCTCTGATACCATTTCTAACGACCCAGCCTAAAGTGCAATGTAATGGGCTAAGTCATTTCTTTAAAATGGGTAGCCCGGAAGTTAAAGATCTCTAGTCCATTCCCACTTATAAATAGGATCTTCTCCCAGTAGGTATTAGATGTGGGACTAAGTTGAGGGATCTCACAACTATATTTTTAAGTAACACCCGGTCCGGTTCGGGTGGGTCGTTACAGAATCTGAAGTGCATTCCGAACTTCATAAACTAACAAGAGAAACTACAGTGTACTTCTGAAGTCAACAATCAGAATCCAAACTTATTTCCGATCATGGTCTTTAAAAGTGTGCACAACGATTGCTCAGAGTGTCGTTTGGAAACCAATTGTTGTTTTGATCAATTGAAATTAAGACAAATCAGATTGAAAACACGATTGTTGGTCACTTGATTAATATAAAGAACCATTAATTGATGTTTATAATGAAAAGAACCACTTTTATGTATGAGAAGAGCATAAAAATAAAATGATAAAATAAGTCAATTTAAAACTCAAAAAATAAGTGCAAATGTTAAAACTTGAAACATGAATAAGTCAAGTAAAATGGTTTGGGAGAAGACCCAATTTATTTAAAAGAGCAACAAAAAGATCTTCTCGTAAAGGTTTTGTAAAAATATAACTTATTTGATGATTGGTTGAAATGTATTGTATGTCAACATCACCATTTTGGACATGCTCTCGAATAAAATGATATAGAACCTTAATGTATTTGCTTTGAGAGTGTAAAACAGAATTTTTAGAAATACTTATTGCATTGGTAGTATCACAATGTAATGTAGTTTTAGAAAGAGTGAACCCCTAATCTTCTAGTTTGTTGGCTTTATCCCACATTGGTCGTGGATAATGTTAGTGACTTGTATATAGGCTAATAGGAAATCCTTATTCCTTAAGTTAACTTTTAAATTAAGAGAGGCTTGTGACACCTATTGCAAGTCCCTCTTGGGGGCCCAAAGGGCCTAACAGTGGTATCAGAGCTTGGTTGGAGGCCCAAAGGGCCTAAGAAGTGGTATAAGAGCCAGGTTATGATCTTGGGAGATTTGGTATTTACGTACGCCGATTGTTGAAATTTCCTTCATGGGTTCCACCTGAAGATTTAAGGAGAGTTCCATATGAAGACCTACATATATAATATGAAAAACGTTAGTAACGAGTGTTACTGGTCCAAAAAATAACTAGTGCAAGCTAGTAAATGGGTATTCCATTACCCACATAAACTTAGGAAATTTCAAAATTACCTCACACTAGGTGGTAAGCAAACATACTTAAACAAGTGCCAGCGCACATGCACGACTAATATTCATATTCATACATACAACGCTTACACCCTCATATCCTCCATATTACACCCTCCACGGTACTCAAGTGGCAAAATGAATAGATAAGTTAGTGCCACAAATTCTGAAAATTTGCTACATTACACACTACCCTCATACTCCATACTAACTTAGGGTTTGAAGGAGTACTAGTGCGATCCATACATCTTGTACACACTCTTAGTCTTAAAAGCCACAAACCCTTATTTTTATACATATAAGCTTGGAAGAGGATTTAATAATTAGTTTCTAGATCTTATCTTTCAAAAACCATCAAGGGGTCTCAACCTTGAAGTTTTATTAAACATGTGTAGAAAACATAGCTAAATGTGGCCTGACATTGGAGGGATCCGATAAAATGCCTCTCATGCCGTCCTATGTCTAAAATGTGGTTAAACTCAACACGCAGAGACTCAGGCAAAGATCAAGCAAAGGGAGAGTCCTACGGACCTGTGGTCTAAGCTCCAAGTATATCTACACATCTACGGCGAGCTCAGACTCCGAGACCTACACCAGAACCCACTGCTAAGTAAAATACTGACATCTCTATATGATGGATATTCGTGGTGTGTGCTCACATCATTAGTACATCCTACTAGAGAAGATTGATAAATAAACCTACAACTAAACATACAACATGCAAATCGAGACATGATAAATGAAATAACTAATAAAAATAATAAATAAATAAATACACTCACAAATAAATAGATAAACAATAAATACATGACAATAGTAATACACCTATCATAAAATATTAATATAATTATACTATATAAATGTACGGCTAAACACAAGTAAATATCATATATCTCATGTTAGTAAATATATAAATAATTAGATAATTCAATAAATAAATAATTAAATAGTTAATACTCATTAGTCATGAATAATAATATCATTGTTATACAATACAAGAATACAAAATTAAATACAAATAAATAACAACATACATGCGAACAAACAAATAGATAAACAAACAAACAAACAAACAAACAAATATATATATATATATATATATATATATATATATAGAGAGAGAGAGAGTTTAGTAAACATAAATAAGACTAATATTAATAAGTAAATATATCATTAACACTAATTAGTAATCATATAAACATGCATTATAATCAATAAATACACAAATACTAAGAAATAAATTTTGATAGTAAATAATAAATAAATAAATAAATAAATAAAAATAATCATAACTTCCAAACATACTAAATCATATGAATATGCATCTAAACTAATATAGGGGTTCTTGAGTTACTGAAAACCGTGTAAGAACCGACAAAAACGGTCTGAAAATGACTAAACCATGTCCACTGAGCTGAACCGAACCGAATTGGCCTGAGTCAGCATGGTTTCGGTTAACGGCAAAATCGGTTGGACTGACTAGGCGAACATGAACTGGACTCATAGACATGCACACATGCTCAGACTGGGGGACTCGAGCATGACCATGCAGACGCGAGCGTGGCTAGGCGGACACAAACGTGGGCAGGCGGAAGCGACGTGGACTCCGACCGCTGACAATCACGCTGCTGGAGTTATAGCTGGTCGGGATCGATGGCCCATGTAATAAGGACCATGATGGTGGTGGCGGCGGTTGGTGGACTCCGACCGCTAGTTGGCCGAAAAACGGACGGAAAGAGGGTTGAATCGCCAGGGTGCGGCAATGTCCCCGATGGCTATCGTGACCACGGTTGTGGTCGTGGGTAGTCTCAAAATGGAGATATAGGCAAGATGAAGCTATGTGGGTGGTTGGATCAGCCGGACATTGCTTACCGGCGCCAGAAAAGTCTCGAACGGTGGTGGCGGCAGTGAAAATTGGTTGTCAAAACTTCGTCACTGACGCCGATTGTGGCGGCATTGGTGGTCGTGAGAGGTGCGGATAGATAAGGGTGAATAACTCTGAAAATGGGTGAAAACTTGTGAAAATTGATGGGTGAAGCTAGGCTTTAGTGGACAGCTAAGATCTTGCCATGTGGCACGATCTAGACGTCTGACAACTTGTGGTCTAGTGGGCTCCACATATAAGTATATGTAATATACATGTGGACGGAAAGCTCAGATCGAGACCATCAAAAGTCAAAATTGACTTGAGTCTAAAAAGTGACTCTCTAATTAGGAATCGAGGTCAGAAGGCTAAATGGGCCTCGAACCATCAACTCAATCGGGTAAAACTTTGCAACTCAATCAAGTTGGGCCCACAAGGGTACAATTTGGTGATCCAAAATTCCTAAGATACATGCAAATGAGATACCCTAAAAATCCCAAACAAATACTAAACGCTGCAACGACCTAGATCTAGGCCTACTAACTCATAAAAATCATATATATACCTTGTGTATACATTGATAACTCATGCTCTACTATAGCCTATCTCAAGCTATCATCAGTATGTCAGGCATACTCAACCACCATAACATGCTCATATGGTCATCTAGGCCCAATACTCATATTTTAAAAATTGGCTTGGCTTGAGTTCATTTGAACTTACTCGAGGCTGGCCCAAATCGGGTAAACTACAAACGGTTAAAACCCTAAGCCAAAGTTGGGGTTTTACATCTGGACTTGCTTTCCTTTAAGGCAAAGTTTACACTTGTTCTTGAATTTGTCATGTATTTTTGGCAACCCTTTAACCAACTCATGTGATTGTAGATACTTTATTAACTTCAACTTCAATTGCCCAAGCCTTCTATGCCAAAGGTTAGTCGAATTTTCAAAGGCTATAAGACAATCTAAATTGCATTCATTTAAACTATTAGTACTAACTACTTAGACATTATTTTTCCTTTCTCCGGAAAATAATATTTCTAGTTATATCTTGAACAGAACATTTTGATGGTTCAAACATAACTCTATTGTTAAAATGACATAATTGACTTATGCTAAGTAAGTTATGTTTTAAGCCATCAACTAAATAAATATTATGCTAACTAATCTTTCCTATTTCCTATGGTAACCGAACCATCACGATGAGAAGAAAAGGTTGAAAAGATTATGAAATCTCCTGTCATATGTCTGTGAATGTCCACTATGAAGATACCACAAAAACAAATTCTTGATTGGTTGTTCTAAAGTCATTAAACTTTGACTTTTCCATCCATCTATATTTTCCTTCATGTATGACTTTTCTTATTCTACAAAAAATATTAATATGACCTTGCTGTCCACAATAAGGACATGTTTTACCAAAAACTTTAACAAAGCATAAAGGTTCATTGAACATGCCTTTATGACTTTTATCCCCAAGACTAAGCTTTCATGATGGACTTTGTTTCAAGAATAACATGTTGGAGCATACTTGTTCCACCAACAAAGTTGTTGAGTGACTTTTCTCATTCATCAAGTTCTTATAAACAAGTTGATTTTCCTTCCTAAATTTCACATTTTGATTTGCTAGAAAGTCATCCCCTAGAGAGATTCAACCATCTTTTTGAGCTCCTTATTCTTCCATGTAATAAAAAACAAGTCATTATATAATCCATTGAAAGATCAGTAAAGATCATCTTCTATGTCATCAATTGCCATGAAGCAAAATTCACTCAAGTCTTCATCATCACTTACAGACTCATCTCATGGAGGCTTGTAGAACGTTCTTTCCCTTGTCATCCTTCTTGTTAGGATAGTCATTTTGCATATGGCCATATCCATTGCATCCATAGCACTTGATTATATCCTTCTTGATATCTTTCTTTGCCTCCTTATTTTACTCCCTAACTTCCTTTTTTGGCTACTTCTTTGTTTTCCATCTTTTTGAAGCCTCCTTTGCTGCGAAGAAAATGTTTAAATTTACGAGTTAGGAAAGCAATATCTTCATCATCACTTAGATCAGAGTCCTCTAACAATAGCTTGAGAGTTACGTCCTTCAATTATTTCATTGAACCGATTACACATAGTTGAAATTGACTCATCCAATTTCATTTTAAAGAGCTTATATTTATGATTAAGATAACTAATTTTACACTCTTTAACTTGATTAGTACTCTCATGAGTTACTTATAATAACAACTACATGTCTTAAGCGGATTGAGATAAAGATACCCTTCTCTCATGAGTTACTTATAATAACAACTACATGTCTTAAGCGGATTGAGATAAAGATACCCTATTATACTCTTGGCGAGGAATGGAAGAGACGATGAGGACATTGTTCTTTTTTCAACACCGTCAGATTGTTATTTAATCTACGATTATAGAAAAAGGTTATAACCGAAAACTTTGATACAAGTTTTTCCCAATACTAATTTAGCATCAATCCAAGAACAATTGAAAATTACATGGTTAATTTTTTTATTTTCTCTAAATCATGCCACTTTGTTGTCTAATAGGCTTATGTTTTAACAAATATTTAACTGCAACATTTATGTGTATTATTTCATACACAATTTAATTAAACTTTAATTTGAAATGAATAATAATTAAATACAATTCATCCTAACCTTAATAATGAATAATTGAATATAAAATGCATAAATAAATTGTCTTTTAATACAATTTGTATATTATTTATTTTACTATAATAATTAAATTTCCTCTTTTTTGTAAGCAACCATGCACTAGTCCTTGGTGGCCTCTTAAGAGATACCAGCACAACATTACAATCTAGTCTTTAGACATAAATCACAACTTGTAAGTGGTACCCTCGACCATGAATATTGATGGTAAGTTGGCCTAGTAATGTAAAACTCCTAGTTCGGCTTACGGTTTTACCTGATTGTAGTTTTTCGATTCAGATCAGTATCTAATTGGTTCGAACAAGCTCAGCTAGACTAGTTTCAGACCATAAGTATGGGCCCAGATGGCCGTATGAGCATGTTATAGTGGCTGAGTATGTCCGACATGCAGATGATAGTTTCAGTTATGATGTAGCAGAATACGAGTTATCAGTATATATACGAGGTATACATATAATTTTTATGAGTTAGCCAAGGTTTTAGGCCTAGATCTAGGCTGTAGCAACATTTAGTGTCCGTTTGGGATTTTCAGGGTATCTCATTTGCATGCATAATATGGATTGCAAACTATCAGATTGCCCCAATGGGCCGAGCTTGATTGAGTTGCAGATTTTCATCCGAATGAGTTCAGGGTTTGAGGCCTATTTTGCCATCTTGCCATGATTCCCAACTATAGAGTCACTTTTAAGACTCGAGTCAGTTTTAATTTTAGACAGTCTCAATCTCAGCTTTTCGTGCATATGTATATTGTATATACCCATAGGTGGTTCCCACTAGAAGGCGAGTTGTTAGACATTAAGATCATGCCACGTGGCAAGATCTGAGCCGTCTATGTCAGCCCTAGCTTTACCATGTTATTTATCATAGATTTCCCATGATTTCATACTTACCCCACTAGTGCTGCCGCCACTTTGGCTCGCCGCCTTGCATCTGGCTGCTGGACAGGCACCCCTATGATTGCCTCACAGCCAGCTATCCATTTGTACCATCCATAACGACCGCCACGGCCACGTGTGCCACCGACGACATCATTGCACCGGCAGTGATATCGCCCTCTTTCAAGATGCTTTCCAGCCAGCCACCAACTGGACTCCAACGATCACCACCACTATCATGTTCCTTGTCACACAGGCTATCGATCCCGACCAGCAGTGACCCTAGCCCGTTTTCCGGTGACAGACACTACTGCCCCTCATTTTGCCTGTTTACCTGCTGCCCATGTTCGCGTCTGCCTGGCCGTGCCCGAGTTCATGTCCATCATGTCCACCAGTTAACGCGGCCCATTTTCCAACTAACCCAGACCAAGCTGTTTTAGTTCGGTTTGCCCTGGTTCAGCTCGGTTCAGTCCCGTTCAGCTCATTTTTAGCCATTTTTGGTCATTTGAAAATGCCTATATTAATTTAGATGTATATTCACATGATTTAGTATGTTTAAATGCTATGATTATTTTTATTCATTTATTTATTATTATTCATTTGGTATTATTCGTGTATTTATTGATTATAATGCATGCTTATATACTTACTTATTATTATTAATGATATATTTACTTATTAATATTAGTCTTATTCATTTTTACTAAATTGTGTGTGTGTGTGTGTGTGTATTTATTTATTTATTTATCTATTTGTTTGTTCTCGTGTATGTTATTATTTATTTATATTTAATTATGTATTCTTATATTGTATAACTATGATATTATTATTAGTCATGATTAATGAGTATTAACTATTTGTATATTTATTTATTTATTGAATTATTATTAATTATTTAATTATTTATATGTTTCCTAACACGTGTCTATATGATATTTACTCGTGTTTACCGGTGTATTTATATAATATAATTATATTATAATTTTATGATTAGAGTATTATTTATGTTCATGTATTTATTGTTTATCTACTTATATATAAGTACATTACTTTGTTTATTTACTTTTTTTATTATGTCTCAATTTGCATGCCACATGTTTAGATATAAGTTTGTTAGTATTGTTTTGTTTATTATTATGTATTGAAGATATGAGAACATAGCACAAGCATGCATCATATAGAGACATCAGTATCTTACTTAGCAGTAAGTTTCGATGTAGGTTACAGAGTCCGAACTCGTCGTAGATGTGTCGATGTTTGGACCACATGTCCGTAAGACTCTCCTTTTATTTATCTCTATTTGACTCCCTCTGTGTCAAGTTTAATCGTGTTTTAAACGTAGGATGACATCGGCGGCATTTTATTAGATCCCTCCGATGTCAGGCCATTTAGCTATGTTTTCTAGACATGTTTAATAAAATTACAAGGATGAGATTCCTTATTGGTTTTCGAACTGAAGCTCTAGAAATATATGATATAAGCCTCTTCCCTAAACCTATTGTATAAGTATGCGCATTTTTACAAATTTCACGTATAAGCGAGTGAGTGGTATAGAGATATGTCTGGACCACACTAGTACTCTTTCAATCCCTGAGGTAGTGCGGTGTATGAGGGTACTGCATAATGTAGCACATTTTTGAAATTTATGGCACTAACTTAACTGTTCCTTTTGCCACTCGAGTACCATGGTGGGTGAAATATTGAAGATGTGAGGGCATAAGCATGACTTGTGTTTATGAATATGAATATAAGCCATGCATGCAAGCTGACACTTATTTAAGTATGTTTGCTTACTGCCCAGTGTGAGGTAATTTTGAAGTTTCATATGTTTCTGTGGGTAATGGAATACCCATTTGCCAATTTATACTTGTTAATTTTCAGACCAATAATGCTCGTTGCTGACGTTTTTCATATTATATATGTAGGTCTAGAAACCTTGAGTCGACTTTGGTGGGAGGACAAATAAATGGTACACACACTTGAGCTGAGCCCTGCTATTTTGTTCTTACTTTTATTTATATTTGATGTGTTTTGATGCATATTTAACAATTTCTTCCATTCTCATTACACCAAGAGGGTTCTTACTGACCAACAACTTTAAACATGACTCGACTCGATCAGTAACAGTTCTGATTCGGTTCTCAATTGAACCGAAATTGGTGTGCTACAATTTGGTATTAGGGCCATGTCTTGGTCGATTGAGATGGAAGACTTTTGTTTTGAGCCAAGTGTGTGGAGTTGTCTTTAGCCAAGTCGACAGGTATTTCCTTTGGTATTTTCTCAGTATTTCAGATTTTTGCTCAATAAGGACTAATCAATGCATGTTTCAGTGTTTATAGAAATTTTGAGATAGATATGAGATCATGATTTCAATAGATGTCAGCATGGATCTCAGAGGCAAGTTATAATAAGTTTAGAGACTCGTCCTTTCCTTTACTATGCTAGAGATTTGGACTACTTAGAGTGTTCCCATATTCAATCAGCTGAAGTTGAGGCAAATAGTGACCAAAAGAATTTGGAGTATCGGGGACATTGCAACACTTGTCCATCTTTTGTATGTCACCACATCAGTACTTCCTCGAGGACATGGTGCATATTGTGAGACAAAGTCATAAGAGATGACACTAGTGGGGAGCTGGGAGTATGGAGATACTCACGTAATTATGTGACACAAGGCATGGACCATCATGTGCCTTAAGCAGATCTATTAGGCATAGTCTGACGTCTACAATGGAGAACTTGGACCTTCAGACAGATCCTTGTGGATGGAGGGTGTGACTATGCCAAGAGATCCACTTAAGCACTCGAGAACATAGATGAGAGTTTGGGTAGATGACTTGGCGACCACTTCCAAGAGATAGCAATGCATGAGTATGAGTAGCGAGGTGGATCTATAGTCTCATGGACACTTCACCGCCTCCCCCTCTTCCACTAGTGTATGTCTATACCAAGAATATTGTTGGCTACTATTCAACAGACAAAGTCATGAACACACCAAGGATGAGCAAAATTACCTTTGACAATGGATTTAGAAAGTTGATTGGATTTCACTCGAATTGCCAGGGCTAGATCAGTGATTTCTAGTGAGAAGTAATCAGCTATTATGGGAGCAGTTACTCCAAATTCCATGAGATAAGTATAGGATCAACATTGGTTTGTCATCGTATGTGTAGCCACCATGATCTGTACCCCTCTGGATCAGACATGCATGGTTGAAAAACTTGAGCAAAATTATTAGCAACTACTTTTGAGAAGACTAGTGTGGGCTCAACATTATCTTCCGATCGTACGTGTCACCACTATGATCTAGAACCCTCCGGATCAGACGCGCATGGTTGGATAACTTGAGTTGAGTTGATAGCAACTACATCTAGGAGACAAACACATGGAGATAAACATGCCAGAGACAGTAATGGGTTCACAATGTACATGATCAGGATCAAGCTTAAGCACCGAGATAGCACAATTGCTGTCCAAATAGCACAACCAACGTCCGACTTGCACAACCATTGTCTGAGTAGCACAACCGTTGTCTGTGATGCACAACTACCATCCGAGTTGCCCAACCACCGACTGAGACATAGTACCACCGACCGAATAACACTACCATCATTTGTGTTATCCAACCACCGACCGTGATGTACTACCACCATCCGTGTTGCACTACCACCATCCGACTGAGTAGTTATAGTGAAAACAAAGGCCAAGTAGTTACCTCGCCCTACAGGTGGACAACTATTTGAGGATGTTCTTAGCTTTGCACAGAGACCGCATGTCACAAAATTGAGAGGAGAATTGGGTCAGAGATTGAGGACAAGATATAGCTACAGTAACATCATCCGGGTAGAGGACAGTTAGGCGCACTAGAATTATATTGATGTGATGGTACATGTTTAACTTCACTAGCCATTTTGTATACCATCACCTTGACCTGCCATCATTGGGTTAGATGTGTATTGCAAGATAGTGTTAGTGACAATCTTATAGGGATCACCAGATAGTGTTAGTGAGTATTTTAGGGATGTATATGGACAGAGTTAGAGAACATGATAGGATGATATCCAGATGGGATGACCACAATGGTTACATTATTTAGTCAGCGTGACAGCATACGTGTGATCCACAGTCAGGGTTACACAGATTAGATTGTTTGTAGATGATTAGATATGCAGTTTAACTAATTTAGAGTTTGGCTCAGCCACAGAGAAATGGTTGACTCATATTAGAATTTTGGCATAGATGATTGGTAGTTAGGGACCGTCCATTAGGGAGAGAGTGTTTTTCTTGTGCTTTGCCAGCATGATTAGGTCCTTACCTTGAGACATAGGATTTAGCCTTTGCCCGAGTATAGGAAGTACCTTTGTCATACTGTTTAGGGCCTACAGTGTAGATAGCCGATGACAGACTAGTCTGGAGGAGACAACTTAACCAAGCTTGGGAGTGATGCAGACATGGACTTTAGTTAGACTGGATCATGTTGACCAGATGAGGAACATCAATGTATGCTCATCTTAACTTATGGCTTTGCTTGAGAGTCTACCACAACTGTAGTAGTCATGAGTCAAGATTAATGTTACAAATCGGTATGCGATGGTAGGTCACACACCATTGAGGAATGGACGAGACACATCTCAAACCTTGCTATAAGTCCCCACAGACTCGAAGAGAGATAGTGGTTCTTTGGATCATTTGAACCCCATCCGTTTAGAAGTGCGTGACTAGTACGATATTGAGAAACACATGCCTACTCTTAATTGATTGAACTAGAGCCACTTAGGAGCTGTCTCTTAGGATCATCATTGGTTGGCTGTTCCATAGACTGGTCACCTGTGGCGGAGTCTAATCATGATGATCTTACAGACATGTCCATGTACCTACCGATATGTTTGAGCCACCTAGTATCCTATACAGAGTTTTTATTACCATGATAACTCGTATGATTAGCTTTACACCACCATAGGTAGAGTGATGTACATACCTAGTAATATTTTTTCATATCAGTGTACTCTTCTAGCAAACTTTATATTAAACCACGTGAGGATGAGACAAATACTAGTTAGAGTCTTAGAGCAGTGTGACCCATTTTTCACAAGAGAACCAATCTCTTTCCAGGTGACCAGAGATGTTACATAGAGTCAGGCCTTCACCTATGTATTTTTTCACTTACACTTCCAGATATGTCGGTCATACATCTATTTTCGATATGGTTGAGATGAGTAGACATTGACCAGTGCATGTGCCACAAACTAGATGTAGACTTTATAGTTCCATGCAGAGTATGATTTCATACTCCTTGAGACACGTTGTGCATGTACAAGTATTCTCGTTATCATTCCATGATAGAGCGCCCTCTTCAGTAGCAGTTAGTGGTTGTATTGATAGTTATGAGAGCCATAGTACACAGTAGAGTCATAGTAGTTGTCCTTGTTCCATTATGGAAGAAAGTGAGATATTTGACTCGGGACCGAGTTGGCTAGAACCTGGTGAGTAGTTCAGTTCTTTTTCTAGGGACACTTGAGAAAGTGACCTAGATTGGTGACAATGAACCATACAGCCCACTAGCATATTCTCTTATTTGGTACTAGAGTCCACCATATGCTAGCAGGACTTGCAGGACACTCTAGTATAGCCAAAGGACCTGGAGCAAAGTGCCCTAAGGGTAAACGTAGTTGACCTGTCATATTGATGATGATCAAGGAGACATGGGTAGATGTTAGGTCTCATACCTCACACCAAGATAGTTTTCCTAATGTAGTTTAGCTTAGTACCCTACAATACTCTAGAGTATCTGCTCCACTACCCAGTAGACCCTTAGGGGTGAGCTTAGGTTTTTCCCATCGAAGTCATTGCATTTTAGTCCCCATAATTTTCAGTGACCCTAGGAGCCATTCCAGCAAGATGACTCGAGCATGCATGGTCAGTCTAGTGAGACGATTCGAACATGCATGGTCAATCCAGCGAGACGATTCGAGCATATATGGTTAGTCCAAATAGATGATTCCAGCATGTAGGGCATGTTTAGCCAGATGATTCGACCACATGTAGTCCATCCAGCCAGATTATTAAGAAGCTAGTGATCTTCATTAGTATTTAGTGTTCCAAGATCATGTTGGTCTGTTTGGGACGCATGCAACTAGCCTTTGAGGGAGAGCTACCCTCTAGGTATTAGCTCAACAACTTTACATTTGCCAGGTCAGTGGCATATTCAGTTGAGTCCTTTGATCATAATTGATATGAGAAATTCTGAGGATATAATTTTTATAAGGAGGAGAGGTTGTAAAACCCCTACTTCAGGTTACGGTTTTACCCGATTGTAGTTTTTTTGGTTCAGAACAGTATCGAGTTGGTTTGAATGAGATCGAGCCAAACTAGTTTTAAGACTATGTGTGTGGGCCCAGATGGGCATATGAGCATTTTACAGTGGCTGAGTATGCCCGACATGCAATTGACACTTTTAGTTACGATATAGAAGAATATGAGTTATTAGTATATACGCGAGGTATACATGTGATTTTTATGAGTTAGCCCTATATCTAGGCCGTTGCAACGTTTAGTATCCATTTGGGATTTTCAGGGTATCTCCTTTGCAAGTATCATATTATTTTGGACTATCGAATTGCCCTCGTGAGCCTAGCTTGATTGAGTCACAGATTTTCATCCGATTAAATTCAGGGTTCGAGGCCTATTTAGCCTTATTGCCTCGATTCCCACCTATAGAGCCATTTTAGGACTCGAGCTAGTTTTGATTTTTGACGGTCTCGATCCAAGCTTTTTGTCCATATATATATATATATATATATATATATATATATATTGCATATACCCATAGGTGGATCCCACTAGAGGGCGAGTTGTCAGATAGCATGATCATGCCACATGGCAAGTTTTGAGCCGTCCACATCAGCCCTAGCTTTACCATGTTATTGATCATAGATTTCCCATGATTTCATAGTTAGACTCCTTGCACTACAGCTACTTTCCCTTCCCACCGGCGAGTCTCTACCTTGCCCCCAGCCATGGGACCGGCAGCCCCATGACCACTAGTACCACCGACGAGGAAGGTTTTCAACTCGATTTCCCTTGTCGCTTGCCACCACCGTTCGAACAGTTTTCCTCTGCCGACAAGCTACGTTCAACCAATTTAACCACCCATGTAGCTTCATATTGCCTAGATCTTCATTTTGAGACAACCCATGATAACCACCATGGTCGCAAAGTGCCGCTGGTGACTTCACCACACCTGGAGGCGATATCCCCCACTTTCTGCTTGTTTTCTAGTGGCAGGACTCTACCGATCACCACCACCATCATGTTCCTCATCACACAGGCTGTCAATCCTGACCAGTGGCGACCCCAGCCACACCATCGTCAACTTTTCCGGTGATGGACACCTTTGCCCCTCATTTGGCTCATATATCCACTGCCACCGTGCCGAGTCCACCAGCCCGTGCCTGATCCATGTCCATGTCCGCCCACTTAACTCGGGCCATTTTCAAATTAACCTAGACTGGGCTGGTTTAGTTCAATTTGGTCTGGTCAGCTAGGTTCAATCCAGTTCACCTAATTTCTAACCATTTTTGGCCGTTTTTCGACCATTTTTTGTAATTCGAGAACCCTTATATTAGTTGAGTTGCATATTCACATGATTTAGCATGTTTGAATATTATGATTATTTTTCTTTATTTATTGTTCTATTTATTAATTTATTATTATTCATTTGGAATTATTCAAATATTTATTGATTATAATGTATGTTTATATGACTACTTATTATTATTATTATTATTATTGATAAAAATAAAGTGATTATATGAGAGGATTATAAGCAATTATAAAAATAAAGATTTTACCTTTACCGTAATAAGTTTAATATTATGTAAATAAAGTGATTATTTTAATAACGAATTAGTAATGTAGAAAATGGGTTATTAAACTATAATCGGGTAAAAAATCACAATCTTCGAACCTAAATAACATAATGAAAATAAATAAAGTTCAAAACTTTATTGAGTTGAATAATTTAAAATAATTGTATAAATAATATAATTGAATTAAAATAATATAAATAATTTTAAATAATTTAATCGAGCAACTTAATTAATTAAATTGCTATGAATAATGATATCGATTAAAAAAATTATAACCGTAAAGAAGATCATCAAGATCGTGGTTAAGCAATTATTATCTCAAAAGAAAATGTACTAATAATAATAATTAAATACTTGTTTATTAATTAATAATTACTTTATTATTTGTTCAGTGTTAATTATGATTTAGATAATTAATTTAAAATGTAAAGTAGGATTTAAATGATTATATCACATGAATAATTTAATATTTAATATTGTTGAATTTTAATAGTGATATATATATTAGTCATTTAGTGGCTTGCATTTCTACTCGAATAAAATTATATTTACTACTCAATCTCCACTTCTGCTGACATGGCCCAATGTCTAGCTAGCTGCTGACCTTTGTCCGCCTTGCCCTTGGACTCAATGCGTCTGCTACCATGTTCGCGTTCCCTGGATGGTATAAGATTTGGAAGTCGTAGTCCTTCAAATACTCTATCCACCGCCTCTGTCAAAGGTTAAGGTCATTTTGGGTGAAGATATACTTCAAACTTTAGTGATCATTGAAGACTTCGAACTGGGCTCCATACAAGTAGTGTCTCCAATTTTCAGTGCAAAAACTAGTGTTGCCAGTTCCAAGTCAAGGGTTGCATAATTTTGCTCATGAATCTTCAATTGACGAGGGGAATATGTCACCACTTTACCTCCCCGCCGCATAAGGACACATCCTAAACCCAATAGGGACGCATCACTGAAGACTACGAATCCTTCATTACCATTTGGCAGTGTCAAGACTGGAGCAGTTGTTAGACTCTTCTTCAGAGACTGGAAACTCTCTTCACACTTACTACTACATTCGAACTTGACTCCCTTCCTTGTGAGATTGGTCATCGGCGATGCTACTAAGGAGAAGTCTTTAATGAATTTCCTGTAGTAATCCACTAAACTAAGGAAGCTTCTGATATCAGTGACTAACTTAGGTTGTGGCCGATCAGTAACTGCTTTCACTTTCAACAAATCCACTACAACTCCTTCCTTTGAGATAATTTGACCAAGGAAGTTTACCTCCTTCAACCATAAGTCACACTTTGAGAACTTGGCGAACAGTTGGTGTTCTCTCAGAACTTGAACAGTAATGGATAGGTGCTTCACATGCTCTTCTTCATTATTTGAATTGATCAAAATATCGTCCACAAACACGATAATAAACTTGTCCAAGTATGCGTGAAATACTATGTTCATGAGTGACATAAAGGCTACTGGTGCATTTGTTAGACCAAAAGGCATGACCAGAAACTCATAATGTCCATACAGAGTTCGGAACGCCATTTTCTATATTTTTGACTCCTTTACTCGCAACTGGTGATAACCAGACTGCAAGTCTATCTTAGAAAATACTCTGGCTGTTTTTAGCTGATCAAACAAGTCATCAATCCTCGGTAAGGGGTATTGATTCTTGACTGTCACTTGATTGAGTTGTCAATAATCAATACATAGCCAAAGTGATCCATCTTTCTTCTTCCCAAAAAGAACAGGGTCTCCCCAAGGTGAAGTACTTGGTCGGATGAAACCTACCTGCAACAACTCTTCTAGTTGACTCTTTAACTCCTTGAGTTCTACTGGAGCCATAAGGTCTGGTGCTTTAGAAATTGGTGATGTTCTAGGTGCTAGGTCAATGGAGAACACCACTGCCGGCTTAGGAGGTAACCCTGGAAGTTCGTCTGGGAATACATCGGGAAACTCTGCTATGACAGGAATCATGGACAACTCTTTGGGTTTTGACAGTGGGGCACAGACAGAGCCCTAAAAGCTTTTTCGGTAATGTCTATCCAGCTCTTTGCCTTTATTGCATCGATCCCCCAATAAATACCTCAGTTCCATTCTTCCTGAACTTTTCTACAATGTAACGGTCACTATCATCACCCGGGTCTGCTAACCCTGCCTGCCCTTGGGCACTTCCACTGACCACTGTCTGAGATGATTTTGGGACCCACTCCTCAGTTTGAGGCTTCATTCCTTGCTACCACTCTTGGCAACCGCTGAACAATATTTTCTGAAGCCTGTGCCAGTCCCTATATGGCCGTCAGGATTTGGGCCAATACATTCTCAGTGTTCGAAGTTGACTAAGTAGATCAGTTTGACTGTCTACGAGTACCTGCCATCTGAAACATCGAAAATTTTTCCCATCATTGTTCATTAATATGTGCTTTTTAGTTATGACTTAGGTTTATTAGCAAATGAATTTTTTAAGTAATAACACAACACAGTTGGAAAAGATAATTACTGGACTTTTCAACAAGGTGCTTGAGTCATAATTTGTGAGCTTGTGCAAAACCGTGTTCTGATACCACCTGTAAAGACTCCGCCCAAAGTGCAACGTAATGAGCCTAAGTCATTTCTTTATAATGGTTAACCTTAGTTAAAGATCTATAGTCCATTATCACTTATAAATAGGATCTTCTCCACAGTAGGTATTAGATGCGGGATTAAGTTGAGGCATATCACACATATCCTTCATAAATCACACATAAGTTTTGCAACGCTACGTTGCATTAGATTACGATAATTACTTAGTTTACCTAATTAGTTCCTTAACATCCGTTTTAATACACTTAAATCAGGCAATTCATGTTTTATTTTTTTATTTACAATAAAAATTCTAGCATGTCAACTCATCAATCCTAGCATGTTGTGCTAACAGTCATCGATTTTAAATAATTAAATCGAAGGAAGTTATACCCCACGTCATCGATAATCGGCGATGAGAGGGTTTTGTCATGTGTCTCGAAGCTCGAATTCGGTGCTTGATGGCATCCAAAGTTCGATCGGGTTCGACCGGATGAGCTCAGTGGAAGATCCAGCAGAATCCAAAGAACCAGGTTTTTGGCGATTTTTGGGCAGTTTCCAGTGGTTTTTCGGCAACGTTCCAGCAGTTTTCGATGGTTTTGGCGGATACCGGCAGGATGGTGGTGGTATGGGGTACCATTGGCACCGGCTCAACGAGCCCAACACATCTACGAAGTCGATATGGTCAGCAGAGGTGGTGGCTGGCTGGATAAGGTAAAACAGGCGCGATCGGTAGTAGAATGACGAGATCCGACCGGCGTGGGTGGCGCTGGGCACCACTCTGGTCGAGGAAGGTCGTGGGAGGGTCAGCGACGTCGAAGAGGTAACTGGATGGCGGAGGTGACGGTCGCCTGGGTAGCATGATTTCCAACTGCTTCTTCGTGTCGAGGAGGCTAGGCGACAGCCAAATGTCGGGCAGAATGGTCGGCGATGTTCTGGCGGTGACTGATGGCATCGATTGGCAGCTGGGCATTGGCCAAAGGCATCGTCAGAGGTGAGCATTGGGGGGTGGCGAGGGTTTGAATGGGGGAAGGTGTTAGGGGGAAGAAGAAGCATGAAACTTTATGTCCCAAAACTATTCCTTCATATACCATAAAATGTCATTTTTCCCAATTAAGAAAAAGATTAGTGTCTTGACAACGTTTAAGAACACAAGATAAAATAGATAAGCAGTTATCAAAAATCTTTCTAAAAACAGTAATGTCATCCATAAATATTTCTAAGCCATGTTCAATCATATCAGTAAAGATAGCCATCATACATCTCTAGAATGTAGCGGGAGCGTTACACAAGCCAAAGGGCATTCACAGAAAAACAAAAGTGCCATAATGACAAGTGAATGTCGTCTTCTCTTGATCCTTGGGTGCAATGGTAATCTGATTGTAACCTGAAAATCAATCAAGAAAACAAAAGTAAGCATTCCCAACTAATCTGTCAAGCATTTGATCAATAACAGGAAGAGGAAAGTGATCTTTTTTTGTAACCTTGTTGAGCTTTCTATAGTCCATGCACACCCGCCACCCTGTGATGGTTCTTGCAGAAATCAGTTCATCTCTCTCATTCTTTACCACAATTATACCTCCTTTCTTTGGTACACAATGTACTGGACTTGCCCAAGTACAATCAGCAATGGAGTATATCACTCAGGCATCCAACCACTTAATAATTGCCTTCTTGACCACTTCTTTCATGTTGGGGTTGAGTTGTCGTTGGTGCTCTACAGTTGGATTGCATCCATCCACTAAGTTGATCCTATGCATACAAAAGGATGGATCTATGCCTTTTATGTCTACTATAGTCCAAGCAATAGCTAACTTGTGATCCTTTAGTATTCTAATCAGTTTCTCTACCTGCAACATAGTTAGCTCTGAAGAAATAATAATAGGAAGAGTGTCATTAGGCCCTAACAAATTATACTTGAGATGTTTTAGAAGTTGCTTTAGCTCAAAATTCGGTGGTACCTCAACTGATGGCTGTATTCTGAGGAATGGTAGATCTAAGTTTCCACAACTCTGAATCTCCTAGGCATGATTGGTTGAGAATCTAATACTTTAACCGTCTCTTCCACATAAGTATCTTATTCACAAAGAGAATTTATGGCCTTATGTAATGAATCACTTAACTGATCCCCTTTGTGCATTATTTTATCAAATAATTTATTTCTAGAACAATCATATGTTGCATCCGGACAATTCATGGATTTAAAGATGTTGTATGAGACATAATCGTTGTTTACCCTAAGTGTAAGTTTTCCAACGGCTACATCGATCAGCGTTCTCCCAGTTGCCAAGAAACCTCTCCTAGCGATGAGTGGTATATTATCATTGCTTCCTTCCATTTCGAGCACCAAAAAATCTGCTGGAAAGATAAACTTGTCAACCTTTATTAAAACATCTTCAATGACTCCTTTAAGATCTACCAATGACCGGTCAGCCAACTGGAGTGTGATGTTGATCGGAGCAATGTCCTGGATTCCTAACATTTGAAAACAGAAAAACGCATAAGATTAATGCTAGAACCTAAGTCACATAAAGCATTACAATAAACATTTCCTCCAATTGAACATGGAATCTCAAATAGAGTTATTCTTTCCTCACTATTCATGCACAATTTTGGATGCCCTAGCATCCTTTTGTCTATTAATTATGCTAAGAAATTAGAATTTCCAAGAATAGGAACAAATTTAGAATTATAAGCTTACCTGAGTATAATTTTGAATAAATATTATCTTTTGTAGAGAAGTTTAAAATCTAGATCAAGAACAAGTTGGTGAATCTTAGTCAAGTGCACCCCACTACGAAGGAGGAGGAAGGCTCACAAGTAGACGATAGCGACATCTACACCAAATCATGTATTTGCTGATTTATTCTGCAGTCATTGTTATGTTTCATGCAAACTAGGATTTGCTGAAACATGCATGCAAGTGGGAGTCAACTCTGCACACATTAATATTATGATGGACCACTTGTGGAAGCTACCAAGTGGCGACATTTCTGCGCATGCCATTCCTGCAACTTTGTACATTTCTGCACCTATCCTTGACCAAGAAGACAAGTATATCTAACCTAGGTAGGAGCACGACATGAATCCATTGGATGGACACCTTGACAAGCAAGAAAGGAACACATTCATTTAATGCAAATGATTACAGGAGAACATCTCATGTGCATTGATTGAGAAAGAAACTACAAGAATGCTTCCAAGTGACAGTCCACATGGGCAATAAGAAATTTTAGAAATTGATCCTACCAACTCCACTAATTGGAAGAATTAACCAAGAGGTTGAGCACCTTTCTGCACAAGTTACAATCAATCCACACATATGTGCAATAATCAGTTGGACAACTACTCCACACACTTTTGAAGTCAGGAAACTTCATGGAAGATGCTGAGAAGGTTCTTAGACAGCCACCTACTTTGAAGTTGTTATATATATGCATCTTCCTCCACATGAGAAAGGAGCTCCCTTCTTCACCCACATCTCCTTCTTCCAGCCTTGGAGTCTTGAGTACTTCAATGTTCTGATCTGTAGGAGGGAGAAGCTCTAAGAGTGTGAGAAAAAGTTGCCATGACTTCAAGCTACAAGCAAGCAAGAGTAGTTGGAGAGAAGATCCAAGCTAAGACATCAACGATCCAAATTTGGACCATCTCTTTCGTTTTCTTCTTGTGTTGTTTTCTTGCTATGTTTAATAATATTTAGCAAACCTTTAATGGGGTAATTTTGTATGGATTTGGGTTGAACAATGGATCCTAGTTAATATGTGATACAGTTTTGCTACTCTGTATCTCTTCATGATTGGTTGTGACTTGATTATTTCATGTATGTTCTTAATGTTTCGAGAGAGTAGCTAACTCTTGCATGATTAAGAGATTTAGTCTCGATCTAGGAATAGGCAGATTGATGATGTCACCAATCTATGTTTGTTTGTAGAGGAACGTGAAGTGATGCTAGGGTGGTGGGATGTAATAATATGCAAAAGCCTGTTACAATTAAACTCATTTCCCTAGATATCAATTCCAATCATGTTGTAATTTGATAGATGTAACAAAGTTATATTGCTTGTTAATTGAGTGAAATTGAACATCTCAGGTCTATTATTTGATTAAAAGAACTTTGCTAATTTGATTCACGGATTATCTATATGTGTATTAGATATTTGTTGTTACCAGTCTTATGCCCATGCATTAATTTCTTATCAGGATAGTTTAGATTTTTTATTGTTTGTTGTTATCTTTTTTTTTATTGCTCTTTTCATCACATTGTTAGTTAAGTAGCTAGTTTAATCACTTAGAGTAATATGTAAGGCCAAGGCATCAAACCTTGTGGGAACGATACTTGCTCATCACTTTATTACTTGTTCAATACGCACACTTATGCGATGTAATGAAATAACAACACCACATTGCCCCCACTAATGGTTGTTTTCACAGAAATCATAGGACAAGACTGGTGTTGTTCGTGCACTGGACTGAGTTTGTTTTCAAGATTTTGCATCTGCCTGCTTAGTGCCAATAGTTGTAATGATAACACATTCAAAGCATTCATTTGTATTAGTCGTGGCACACTCTTTGTAACACCCCATTTTGGTTCACCCATGAACCAACCCGAAAATATTACCAACGACCGAACTATTCGTTAATCCACTAGATTCAGTTAAGCCGACCCGGATCTACCTTCGCCATCTCAAGATGATAATGCAGCATGAAAAACATGGATGAGATGCTTGGGTCCTAACGTGGTCCTACATGCATGCTATGATGAGCAAACAAGAACACAAACAAACCAATGGGCCAGAAGTTTAAAAGAAATATCTATTTTAAAATAAAAACAAAATGGACAGAGTTTCCCCGAAAGTGCAATAGAGGCAACCATGTCAACAATAACATTATATATTTATAACTACAAAAATCGAAACCACAATCCAAACATAACATGATTTCACATTCTAGTTACCCTCACTCCTTAGCTCACCTTGTTCAATTTCAACTTTCCATTTTCATTCACATGCATAATATCAACAGTTTACATAATAACATTCAAATTCCTTATCCATATAGTTCAACACATCACCAATTATAGTCAACAAGTACATCTGTAAGTGATTCAATGTTGCTCCTCCGCCGTCCCAACAATGCTCTACTCTCATAGTTCTCACCTACATATATAATAAAAATATGTCAGTAATGAGCGTTACCGGTCCAAAAATAACTAATATCAATCAGACATAAGAGAGCTAACCCTCTTATGGAATAAAAATCTCATATACTTCCTCAAGAACTCTCATAAGGGCAAAAATGGGAGTCGTTGACCTCGGGCGATAGCATCCCCTGCCCATATCATTCTCTTTCCATAACATTCTCTTTCCTTGACCATTTAAACTATCCCTTTGCATGGAAAAATCATTCTCTTTCCTCTCAGCCCTCTACATCCTCCGTATTACTCCTGGTCCTGAGTACAGAAGCCGAGTACTCTCAGGCATGCACCTTCAGTACCCTTTTAGGCGATAAGTCTAGACATGTGCTACACAATAGTACCCGTACACCTCCACACATCCCTAGATTTGAGGAACTCAAAGGTGGAGTTATTAGGATCCCTCGGGAATAGAGTAGACGCTCACCAGTTCTAGAGCTCGCTTTGACAAACACACACCCTATCTGAAGATGTGGCCATCAATTTCCTTCATCACACATCTTACTGAAGACGCGAAAACTACATATACATAGACCTGGGTTGGGAATTTAGTAAACTAGGCCCGAAGGCATCGTGAGTTGGATCTGAGTTTCAAAAACATACTCGAGGGATCTTATCCTTGAGGGTTATTAATTCCAAAAAATGATTAGCTAAATGGCCCGTGTGAAGTGGGATACGATAAACCCACAACTTGACACGTCCTCCTTCCTGTTCTAAACAAAGCATGATAGAATGAGACAATAAATCAAAAGCGAATCCTAAACGGATATGGTAAAAGCTCCAATTGTGTCCATGTGCCTTAGTAGCGAGCTCCTACTCGGTACCTACACATCAAATCTAGAAGCTAACACCCGCTAAATGAATGATGCATCAAACTCATCATGAACATCACACTCAACACAATCATCATCCATCACAATCAACACTCATCAGTGTAAAAACAATTCTAAACCATCCTATTCATACCAATTTTATTATGTTTTTTCTAAGTTATGTTGTAGTCGATTAGCATGCTCAGATTTAATTTACCTAATTAGATCACTAACATCCATTCACTATCAAGCAGATCATGCAAATCATCACTTCATTCACAATTAGGCACTCATCACAACAATTAATCAATCCTAACATGTTGTGCTAATAATTATCAATTTTCAATAATTAAATCAGACGTAATTATACCTCTCATCGTTGGCAATCGGCGATGGCTAGGGTTTCGTTGCGTGCCTCAGAGCTCGAATTCGGGGCTTGGCGGCATCCAAAGTTCGATTAGGTTTCGGTGGATGAGCTCGGTGAAAAATCCGGTGAATTCTTGCGAATCTGGTTTTTCAAAGGGTTTTGGTGGTTTTCCGGTGGCTTTCCTACTATTTTTCGGTGATAGTGTCAGCAACGGCTAGTTGTGGAATAGTGGTGGTATGGGTACCGTTGGCACCGGCTCAGCGAGCCCAATGCATATTCGACGTTGATGTGGTCTGCAGAGGCGGTGGCTCACCTAAAAATAGCAAAATTAGAGGTGGCCGGTGGGGTCTGGAGATCCGGCCAATGTGGGTGGTGGTGAGCACCTCTCTGGTCGCGGAAGGTCACAGGAGGGTCGAAGACATCGAGGTGACCACTAGATGGCGGATGTTACAGAAGGGTGGCGCTAGGGCATGCCAATTTGGCGTCAAGAAAGCGAGACAGTGGCCAGGGGTGCTCGGGGTGGTATGGCGATGGCACGACGGTGCTTGGCGGCGTAGATCAACGGCAGGGTGACATCGGCGGTGGCGGCAGCGAGGGTTTTGGGGGTGAAGAAGATAAGTGTCGGGGGGTTTTGGGGGAGAAGATGGTGTCGGGGTGTTCTGTGGCAAAATTGTAAATAAATAACTAACTCGACGTTGACTTTAATCAAAAATAATAACGAACTCGTAATAAATCCTTAAAAAATCTAGAAAAGTAAGGGAAAATCCCATAAAATATATTACACATCATAACACTACAATGACAAGTTCTATAAATAATAGCCCATCCAACTATCATATAACGTGTCCTAATGCGTTATTTGGCCTAAAAATATTTTTACAATCAAATACATAAAAAATATATACTACATACTTTCATATATTCTGATAAGTCATTTCTCACCATCTTTCTGACGTTATCATCACATATTCAGGTACATCTGACCCTTATCGCTCATAACTCAGGGCTAGCCTCGACTCAGCACGTAGTTCATAAAACTGACTTGACTTGAACTGACTGGTTCAATAATGTAAAACTCTGACTCAAGTCACAAGTTTTACACTCTTCCTCATGGTCCCTAACATATATTATTTGATGGTGATTGGAAGCTAATTTTTCCATCAACTCATAAGCTTCATCATATTTTTTGGTCATAATCGAAGCTCTTGCAAGTGCATCCACCATTGACTTTGTCAGCCACATCAACCCATTGTAAAAACGTCTGAATTTGTACCTAAGGCTGAATTCCATGGTAGGGACACTTCCTTAGCAGATCCTTGAATCTATCCCATGTATCATAGGAAGATTCATTCTTCATTTGAATAAAGGATGTAATCTCATTCCTGAATTGCACAATCGTTAAGGGTGGGAAATACTTCAAAATGAGCTTCCTTGCTATCTCCTAGGTAGTGATTGAATTTGGTGTCAAGGAATTAAAACACAACTTTGCAAAATGGGAACAATCATATTCTGATTACATCATCAGAGACAAGATACTGCTTATATGAATCACAAATGGTTACAAAGTTTAGCAAATGCATGTGTGGGTCCTTACGGGGTAGTCCATTGGATTGTCAGACTAATTGCAGCATCTAGAACATTCAAGTTTTAGATCAAAATTATTTGTCAAAATATATTGTCTCACAATGCTGAGATTGAAGTCCTCCAACCACCACAGAGCAAGTTCTTCCAATGATCTATTGGTTATCTTCTGGCTGGTTTTGAGGTGCTTGGCTCACTTGATTGCCCATAATCGAATTTACAAGAGCTTGTTCAGCAAGGTTCTGATCCACAAGATTCTAGTTACCAACATGTTGGTTACCAAATTCTTGTTCTCCAATTTTATAATTCCCATAATTTTTCGGATAAAAATTCTGATCCATGGCTTGCCTCTGTTCTCTCTGGATCTTCTAACAATTCCTTTCTATCTTGGAATCAAAAGACAATAATCCTTCTGCTATGCTCTTTTGCACAAATCACCTAAAATTAATGAAAGAAAACAAATATATAGTCTAAACAGAAATATCAACAAAGATGAAAATCAAACAAAATCGCCGACAACGGTGCCAAAATTTTGTTGCTACTTAATTAATGCATCGTATAAGCCCACATATTAGATAAGTAACAGAGTATAAGTGTGTTGTTCCCACAGAGATTTGGGTTTTCACAATATTGTTGATATAAGAATTTTATTTTTTTTCTTAATAATACTTCTAATAGTGAGGTAAAATGAAACACAAAAATACAATGTGTAAATCTATGCTAGTCTACTACGCATCCATGCAAAGGCATAAAACATAAAGTAGTATCAAGTTAAGAAATCCATGCAAAGGCATAAAACATAAAGTAGTATCAAGTTAAGAAAATAGTGAGAATAGCTATGAGACAGACTAATGAAAGTTCTTTCAATCATAAAATTACCCTAGAATGTTCCAAGTTCACCTAGTCAATAGGCATTGCAGCTATGTCATATATATCAAATTACAACATTATCAGAGTTGATATCCGAGGAAACAAAGTTGATTGTAAAGTGTTGTCTCTACATATTACAATTTACTGCACTTGCCTCATTCCACATGTCTATGCAAACAAAACAATGCTAGTGTTGTAAAGACCGTGGGAAAAAAAATTAATATATTCGACTCGGGCAGGGAAGGATCGAACGTTAGAGAATTAATATTAATTATATGATAATCCGAGTTGTGCCAAGGACAAAGCTGGATGAAGAGGAGGGCCGACGGGAAGAAGAAGAAGAAGAAACTCACGGTGGCAAATCTGTAAATACTGGTTGACTCGCTACAGACAAGTTAAAAATAATATGAACTCATAATAAATCTTCAAAAATAATTATTTTAATGGGTTATGGGTTAAAGTTACTAAACTAATATATTATTAGATGAAATCGACATGGACATAAGTAATAAAATTACAGTAACGATAAACAATCGATAATTAATCGGCACACAACAAGCTATTAAATTAAATAGGACAGTGATAAGTAATTAATAAAACAAAGATTTTACCTTTACCATATTAAATTTAATATTCGGTAAATAAAGTGATTATTTTAATAATGAGTCAATAATATAGAAAATGGGTTATTAAACTATAGTCGGGTAGCAATCACTAGCGTCGAACCTACATAGCATAAGGAAAATAAATAAAGTTCAAAATTTTATTGAGTCGAATAATTTAAAATAATTGTATTAATAATATTTTAATATTAGAATAATCAAAATTATTTTAAATAATTTAATTGTACAACATATTTAACTAAATTGCTATGAATAAGGATAGCGATTAAAGATTTAAAACCGTAAACTAACTTATCAAGATTGTGGTTAAGTAATTATCGTCCCGAAGGAAAATATACTAATAATAGTAATTAAAAGTTTTTTTATTAGTTGATAATTATTTTATTATTTATTAAGCATTAATTATGATCTAGATTATTAATGTAAAGTAGGATTTAAATGATTATGTCACATGAATAGTTAAATATTTAATATTGTTGAAATTTAATAGTGCTATATATATTAGTCATTTAGTTGCATGCATTTCTACTCGAATAAAATTATACATATGTATAATTTTATGTCCTCATTCAGATTAGGATCATTTGTCGCAGCTGCAAGTTCGAAATATCCAGGTCCGTATAGTTATTTAAAATGTTGTATTTTCCCTTGTGGACAACCTGGTCAGCCTGAGCCCAGATTCGACCACCATGCATCGAGTGCAACCGGGGTTAAGGAATTGACTCAATCTGACACAGGCTACGCCCTTCATAATCAAATAATAGACATGATGGACTGACCCATCAGCCAATAAATTGGACATGGCAAATTGGACTCGCCAGCAAATTACAGACATTGTGGAATGGACTCACCAGCCGATAAAGGACATGGCGGATTGGACTCGCCAACTGGTAATGGATATGATGGACTGACCCATCAGCCAATAAATTGGACATGGCGGATTGGACTCGCCAGCCGGTAATGGACATGATGGACTGAGCCATCAGCCAATTGATGGACATGGTGGACTGACCCATCAACCAACTAATGGACATGGTGGACTGAACCATCAGCTAATAAATGGACATGTTGGAATGGTCACAACTGCCAATATTATAGATAATGATAGGGAGTTTATGGACTTATTTTATTTAATTATACGACTTAGTGGTTAATCACTAAAACGGAATTGCCTCCGCAGGTTAGCAGCTGGAACTAAAGACAAAGTGACGACAAGGTGGTTTCTTCTACCAACTCAGGTGGTGAATAGAGAATAAGCGGACTTCTCTTTTTAATTTTCTTGTGTTATAAATGTGGCTATGGTAAACGGTCCAAAACTGTGGGATAATTGCATCATGCATTGTCAATTAAAACATAAGTTCTGTTGAGTTACAAATGTTAGACTTATTTGCTTTCATATTATTCATGTAGCCTTTTAAGTAGCACCCAGTCCGATTAGGACTGCTCGTTATAGGGTTGGTTTTTGTTAAATTTTGAGTAACACCTGGCCATCAAGGCCCACAATATCGTGAAAAACGGCCGGTCGATTACAGGTGGTATCAGTAGCCCGGTTTCCCACTAGCTCACATTTTATGACTCAAGTGCCTTGTTGAAAAGTCCAACAATTATCTTTTCCCACTGTGTGTTATTAATTAACAAATTCATTTGCTACTAATAAACCTAAGTGATAACTAAACAAAAAACAAAAAATACTAATGAACCATGATGGTTCAATGTTTCGATGGTAGGCACCCATAGACAGTCAAGCCGATCTGCGCAGTCAAATTCGAACACAGAGAATGTGTTGGCCTAAATCCTGATGGCCATACAATGACTAGCACAAGCTTCAAAAAATACAGATTCTGTGGTTCAGAATATTGTGCAGCGGTTACCGAGAGTGGTAACAGGGAATGGAGCCTTAAACTCTGCAGCTGGTCCTAGTAATGTCCCAGATGGTGGTCAGGGGAGTGCCCAAGTGTGGGAACGGTTAGCAGACCCCGGCGAGCAAGGGGAGTGTCCAAACCCAGTGCCACCGATAGTCCGACCAGTGTCGCCAGCTGTTGATGATAGTGACTGTTACACCGTGGAAAAGTTCAGGAAGAATGGGGCTGAACTATTTGTTGGAGGGATCGATCCAATGAAGATGGAGAGCTGGATTGACATTACCAAAAAAGTGTTTAGAGGCACTATCGGTGCCCCCAACGCCATCAGGTGAGGTTGGCAACATGCATGCTTTAGGAGGAAGCATCTTACTGGTGGAAATCCATGGAGAATGCAAACAACTCGACTGCCCGTTATTTGGTG